>ML781337.1:859042-892099 GCA_009831015.1 Picea engelmannii
TATTTCTCTCTTTTATTTGTTTCTTTTAGGATTCTTGGATTGGCTAACAGAGCCATTAAACCCGTCAGAACGAGTTACACCAAACGGCTTGGGTTATTTAGACAACCTTGGACTGGACTCCCTCTTCCAGTTGACGAAGGGTCAATTTTGCCCGCCAACAAGGTCCTGTACAGAATATAACAATTTCCTTACCTTCTTTTAATGATTCTTTTTGTACTGGCAACATTCTTGTCTCTCGTTTGATATCTTCTTTAGCATCTTTAGAATGGTCTTCTTTTGTTTTTAAATTTGCCTCGAGAAGAATTTTGTTTTTTTTTTCCCATTTGGGTCTCTTACCTCTATTGGTCCTCATCACCCTGATATCATCCATTTCTTCTTTAACAGGTGTTTCATCAATTGAAATATTTTGTTTCTGTCTAATAATATTTTTTCCTTTGCCTTTCTTTTTTTTGTTGCACTATGTGTTAGGGTTTAAAGATTGCATGAGCCAGCTCCAAGGCTTCTGTAATTATCTCAAAGCAGACATAACTAAAGTCTTAATTAAGACTTGATGAAATAGACTTCTCTTTGCATTGGTGGAGAGTGACCCCACTCTCTTTGACATCTTTGTCAAACTTTTGAGCAGAAAGTAAGGCAGATTTAAGGATAATCGTCATTTAGATGCATTAATATCCTAATGTGGTAGATATAGACTAGTGAAAATATACCTTCGCAGGTGATATACCTGTGGATAACGATCAGAGAAGTGTGCCATTCAGGTCTAATCCAGCTGCGAGGAACTCCCATTCTAAAATTCAGATTTTTCTTATCTGAAAGTAGGAATTGATTGACAAACTCTGTAACCACATGCTCTTTCTTCCACCATCTTTCTCCTCCAACCACCAATCTGCAAGCTTTAGCAATTGTCTGTTCTATCACCAGCAACAGCGTCTTCTCGATCTCCACCTCATGACCATCAAATTTCAGTGCAAACTCCATGGAGACCTGTTTGTTGTGACCTTGGAAGGTAGTGAGGAATTTAAACAAACCAGCATCTCTAAATCCCTGCGCCATCTGCAGATATGCCTCAAGAACCTCAACGCCCTCAGGTTCCAATCTGACCACTTACTTGCTTCTCTTAGGTGCCATGAAACATGATCCTACAATAGGCACTGATCAGTTTCTGAATTTACAAACTTCAACTGTTAACATATAATAGTTCTTCTGAGAAAAATACCTACGCTTATAATTCAACATAATCAGAATGACAAGTGACGGGTTTAGATAATGTTCTTTGGGAATTGAATGACTTGAAATGAGTCCTTTGCATGTACAAAGCGATCTGATCATGTAATGGTTTGAATCACAAAATGATTCCAAATCTATTGTGGTACACATGCGAACTCTCAAACCATGATCTGTGTCATCATAACGAAATCTTGGTGACGGGCGCATATCAAGGCATGATTATCTTTGCGCTATGGGAATAAGGATATTCCCGTAGCGCTATTAATGAATTAGCATAATTTGAATTTGTAAAGTTCAAATAGGCATATAAAGTGACACATCATTTAAAACCGTATCTTACAACTCCAAACTTAAATAAATTATTCAAAAAAATAAAATGCAAACCATAAGACACTAAAAACAATGATTAAAATCAAATGAAAGAAGATAATAAAGTGTAGGTAGGAAGGGTTTAGGATTAGGGCTTCTCACTAAATCAAGACAAAATTAAAGACTAACATTGGCTCCTTCTGGGGATGATGTTTTCCCTGTGGGACATCAAGAACTTGCAAACTAGCATGTCTTTATCATTTCTTCTCATCTGTGCAATCCTGACCCTACAAATCTTCTGCTCTACAGACATCCACAACTTTTGTGTTGTGCCTAGTCCATTGGGTTATGGAGTCAGCCAATTTCATTCAAATATGGCCCAAAATTTTGCAACTCTGCTCCTCATTTGAAACCAAACTTCCCCTGCCAATAGTGCCTTATATGCATCGGGCATGGAGTCTTTATTTCAAAATTGAAACCAAATACTAGATGAAAACCCCGCATATTGTGCAAACTAGAAATGCTCAGCCATGATCTTACTCATCTATGCTACCCTACTCTAACTGCTGAGAATAAATGTTTTAGGTATATATAAATTTTCAGAAAAATAATTCAAGCAACAAATTGCTTGACCTGTCTTCATATACATAGCGAAAAACATGAAAAGAGAACAAAATATACAACAAGGAAACTGCAACCAGCTCATGTTTGTTGTTGCAAACCATCATTCCAAACTTTGTAATATAGGGCATTACTGAAAAATAGTGACTCTATCCATATAGCTACTGGATCATAAAATTCATGTATGATCTTACCTAGTTTTTTAAAATCAAAAGGGCACTTTTTCTCATAGTTGATCTCATTAGGTTGTTGATCATGAATGTCATTTCCAAGTTCTATAAATCCATATATTGACTGCTCAACAGTTGACCCAAAAGCAAGCATCAATTGTTGTTGGAACATTTCTCTATCAATTTTGTGATACTCATGATGCTCCTCATCAGATCCAAGACTGATGCCATATACTGGTTTCCACTGTTCATGACTAATGTGCAGGTTGTTTTCATAAATCGGTTGTTTCTCAGCTTCTGTCACCATAAAGATAACAGGCTACTGATAACCTTCATCAATACTATTATGTGTATCAGCTTTATCAACAATGTGTTGAGGAAATACTTGTTCTTTATACTCATCATAAACATGAGCTTTTCCATTCAAATCAAAAACTATAGGTGCATCAACAACAAGATCAAATGCATCTACATCTATGCAATCATCTGTCCTATCATCAACGACATCTGGCAGATCTTCCTTAATAAAATGATTTCCATCCTTGCAAATAGATGAAAACTCTAGTTTCTACTGAATATGCTTCTCAAATACATCACAACAATTTTCAAAAAGACTTTTAGTTGAAAATTTTTCTTTATAAAATATATTGAAAGTATCATGAAAACTTGCCAATGCATTAATACTTGAAGTTGGAAGTGATGTGCACCAGTTGAGGGTTGCTCCCTTCAACGAGTATATGAAAAGATTGATCTTGACATCCTCATGCACAATCTGATGTCCATGAATAAACTCATGAAAATATAGCAGATGCTCAGCCGAAACCTCCCAATCTTCACCTTTAAATGTAGGAAGGATACCTTACCATTTAGCTCTACTAAGAATTAGGTTTGGAAAACGAATGACATCTGAAAAAACACAAAAAGAAAACCTTTGAGCCAGAATGGATTCCATGCTTGGATCCAGTGGAGTCGCCTATTAATCTTTAGATAGTGGAGTCACCATGGTGAAATATCTGCAATCAAGAACATGTCCTCTTCTTGTTTACCATCAAGAAGCAGATTTGATCATTGTCATTCTCCCAGGGAAGATATCTCTATTGCTTTGTCCCCGGCAATGATGCCAAAAGATGTTAGTCCCTAAAGTTGCACTTGATTGTGAGAGGGAAAGCTAGGGCATCATCGAGTTATTGAAAAAGTGTTTTGAGGGTTTTTATGGTTTGGTTCTTGAATAAGGTGGTTGAAAACTGGCTCAAGGTAATAAAATAAATGAGAAAATGAGAATAAGAATAGAAAATATTCCATTGATTGGTTAAAAGATAGTCACATAGATGGATTAAACAAATAAGGAAAATAGAAAATGAAGTTTTCAATTTTTCAACTTCACACAAATTATTATCTCAAAATATCATTAAGAAATAAGACCATCAACCAGAAATCAAAACTTGAAAATAATCACCACAACAAATTCTTTACTGTATTAATCAATAATCAAGAAAACAAATGCATTGCAGTTTGAATAATGAGATCAAGCATGAAGAAAGAAAACAGAGTAGAAAAGAGTGTTTAACAATCCATATGCTTTTTCTATTAAGTGTCAAATAGAATAATAATGCCTTACAAGGAGTTTCATAATAAGTCCTTTGGATCTCCAATTTTTCCACCTCTAACTTCTCATTCTACAGAGTTTATATAGAAACAATACATAATTATCAAGATCCAAAAGAAATGGATCTAAAAACTCCCTCATATATATTTAGTTTATTGTTTCAAATAATCAAGGAGAAGATCCAATATGATCTCCAATTCAAATTGATAAGGTGGCTTGTCAATTGTTGTCTATGAGATTTTTCAGGAAAGCAAATCTGGTAAATTCCTGAAAAATAGGGTCCAACAATCTCTTCGTATCTATTAAATGGTGATAGATGTGTAAAAACAGAGATATTTATTTATGAAGGAACTCATTCCCATCAAAAACCTCTTTTGGTTTCAAAAAATTCATCACCATATGTTCTCCAACCTCTCCCAAAAGTACTGACTAAAACAGGAATTTATTTATTGTGAAAAATCTCTTAAAATGTGATTGATGTGTAAAAATCGAGAGAGGTTTTTGTGAAGGTGAATGTTCCCAACAAAAACCTATTTTTTTTTCAAAAAATTCATCTCCAGTTGTTCTGTAACCTCTCTTGAAGAAAAAGACTAAAACAGGTAAAAATAACAGAGTATTTCCTTTAGCTTTATCAGAAAATTAGGCCTTAAAGATCAATTCGAATCTCTTAAAATGTGATTTTTGTGTAAAAAATGAGAGAGGTTTTCGTGAAGGGGAATGTTCCCAAAAAAAACCTCTTTTGGTTTCAACAAATTCCTCTCCAGCTGTTTTGTAACCTCTCTTGAAGATAAAGAATATAACAGGTAAAAAAACAGAGTATTTCCTATAGTTTTTCTGGTTCTGCAAAATAATAGACTTTGTTATCAGAAAACACTGCTTCAACTTTTGATGATCTGGTGGTTTCTCTTGTTATAGGTCCTGTAGACAATATAACAATTTTATTACCTTATTTTAATGATTCTTTATGTAATGGGGACATTCTTGTCTTTCGATTGATATCTTCTTTAGCATCTTCAGAATGGTCTTCTTCTATTTTTAAATCTTCCTCAGGAAGAATTTCATTTTTTGTTTCCCATTTGGGTCTCTTACCTTTGTTCATCCTCGTCACCTTGATATCAGCCATTTCTTCTTTAACATGGGTTTCATCAATTGAGATATTTTGTTTCTATGTAACAATCTTTTTTCCTTTGCCTTTCTTTTGTTTGTTGGACTATGTGTTAGGGCTTAAAGATTGCATGAGCCAACTCCAGGGATTCTGTAATTTTCTCAAAGTAGACATAACTTAATTCTTAATTAAGACTTGATGAAATAGAATTCTCTTTGCATTGGTGGAGAGTGACTTCACTCTCTTTGACATCCTTGTCAAGCTTTTGAGTAGAAAGTAAGCCAGATTTAAGGGATAATCGCCATTGAGATGCATTAATATCCTAATGTAGTAGATATAGAATAGTGAAAAACTACCTTCGCAGGTGATATACCTGTGGATAATGATCATAGAAGTGTGGCATTCAGGTCTAATCCAGCTGCGAGGAACTCCCCTTCTAAAATTTGGATTTTTCTTATCTGGAAGCAGGAATTGATTGACAAACTTTGTAACCACATGCTCTTTCTTCCACCATCTTTCTCTTCCAACCACCAATCTGCAAGCTTTAGCAATTTTCTATTCTGTCACCAGCATCAGCATCTTCCTGATCTCCACCTCATGACCATCAAAGTTCAGTGCAAACTCCATGGAGACCTGTTCGTCGTGACCTTGGAAGGTACTGAGGAATTCAAACCAACCAGCATCTCTAAATCTTTGCACCATCTGTGGATATGCCTCAAGAAGATCAATGCCCTCAAGTTTCAATCTGACCACTTACCTACTTCTCTTAGGCACCATGAAACATGATGCTACAACAGACACTGATCGGATTCTGAATTTACAAACTTCAACTATTAACATATAACAATTCTTCTGAGAAACATACATGTGCTTATAATTCAACACAATCAAAATGACAAGTGACGGGTTCAGATAATGATCTTTGGGAATTGAATGATTTGAAATGAGTCCTTTGCGGGTACAGAGTGATGCAATCATGTAATGGTTTGAATCACAAAATGATTCCAAATCTATTGTGGGACACATGCAAACTCTCAAACCACGATCTGTGTCATCATAACTAAATCTGGGTGACGAGTGCATATCAAGGCATGATTATCTTTGCGTTATGGGAATAAGGCTATTCCCGTAGAGCTATTAATGACTTATCATAATTTGAATTTGTAAAGTTCAAACAGGCATATAAAGTGACACATCATTTCAGACCATGTCTTACAACTCCAAACATAAATAAATTATTCAAAAACCTGAAATGCAAACCATAAGACACTAAAAACAATGATTAAAATCAAATCAAAGCAGATAATAAAGCGCAGATAGGAAGGTTTTAGGATTAGGGTTTCTCACTAAATCAAGACAAAATTAGAGACTAACAGGAACGATCCAAAGGGCTTCAAATGTACCATGCTTTCCCTTGTCCTGTTTGGGTACATCCCATTTGAGTACTAGATCTCCCAGCTGGAAATCATCTTTTCTCACCTTTCTATCAAAGGCTTGCTTGATCTTCTATTGACTTTCATGCACTTTTTCCAATAGTTTCTCCCTAGCCCAATGCACTTATACCAGCTGATGTATTCTCCTCATCATGTCATCAATCTCTTCCTTGCAGTCTTGGAAGAACTTTGTCGCCAGCAAGGTGAGCTGAGAATGAAAAAATGATTCAGTTCCATATACAAGCTGGAAAGGAGAGACACCCAGGGGCCTCTTTGTTGTCACTCTATCATCCCATAGAGAAAATTCGAGCTTTTAATCCCATGCTTTCTTGTTGTCCTCTAATAGTCTTTTGATGATCTCTATAAGGATTTTGTTAGAGGACTTTGCTAATCCATTGCCTTATGGATAGTGAGGGGTAGAGTGGATCAATGAAATTCTAAACTGCTCACAAAACTTGATCAAAGGTTCATCCTTGAAGGATGCGCCATTATCAATGATGATATTGTTCAGACAACCAAACCTTGCCATAATATCTTCAAGAAAACTAATTATTACTTTGTGAGAAACATTTTGTGTTGGGATAGCTTCTATCCATTTGGTGAAGTAATCTGTTTCAGTTAATGTTAAGCCCTAATATTGGCTCATTACCCATAAATTGGGGCATATTGCATTAGTAATGTTATTTTATTTATGTCGGATTTATTCCATTAGTTGTAATTATACCTCCTAGTCTCATATATATACCAAGGAGACATTTTCATTTGGAATCATCTTGTACTTGAACATTTATGTGGGGTAAAAGGAGGATTCCCCCTCGAAGAGGCTTATTATCTGAAATTATCCTTTTTTCAAGGCGTTGAGTACTTATTCTGAGGTTTTTCTATGCTATATTGATATTTGGTTATTAACATATGGTATTAGAGCTCAAGGTCTTGGGGTTTCACTGCTACATCTGAGACACCGTGGCATTTTCGCTATAATTTTTTTTTACAATGATTCAAAAGGAATGGCTTGGAGGATATTTAGTAGACATATCAAGGTATGTTGGGTTAAAAATTCATCTCTTGAGGCCTTATACTTTCAGAGATACAACCTTTTTAATATAGGGTTCTGGAATCATATTCAATTGAGTCATTGCGGAATTTTCTCTATAAATTTTTTTCTGCAACTTTTTAGACCATGAACTCTGGATGCTCTTCTCAAAAATTAGTAAGGTATATGTGGTAGAAATTTCATCTTTTGGTCCATATTAAATTTGTATATACACAGTGTGGAAGATAGGGTATCTGGCTAGTCCTATTGACTAGTCTCAAGCGGGTATTTCAGGTAAAACAATCATAAATTATTCCTAGAGTATCCAAATTGAGTGAGACTAGTTGCATTGGATAGTGGACAGCCCATAGTAGTTCTGGTATGAGTTTCAAAATTTTATATCAATTTTTTTGTGCGGGGCATGCTATATAAGTGAGATCTTCTGGAAAGGCCAAAAATAGCAAGTTGTGGGGAAGTTACCATAAATTCCACTTGGCACATCCAATTTTTATCATACCTGGGGCATTGAAGAGAAGAAATATTAGAGAGATACAAAAAACAAAAGCTCATACTTAGAAGGGCCAAAATTTTGGAGATACAATAAAAGGAATATTTTCTAGTAGTATCACCTCAAAATCAAGATTTAAAGTGATCCTTGGCCAACATGCCACTAAAAAAGGGAACTTCTACACCAAATAAGCCTCCAGAAAATCCTACTTGGAATCTTGATGAAGGTGAAGAAATGCATAGGGACATAAATGAACTACAAAAGAATATGGATTCAATGGAAGATAAGTTGGATACTAAGATGGATTAAATGGAAGCTAAGTTGAACACTAAGATGGATGGTTTAAAAGGGTAGATCATGGAAGTATTGAAAAATTTCGTAACAGAGAAGACACCTAAAAGTGAAAATGCATCCCACGAAATTCATGATGAGGACACAAGGAAGGTGAATCAAGAATGAAGAAACTCCAACTTTGGGTTGAAGACCAACAACGTTCCTAAGATCAATATGAGGAATTTTGATGGAAAGGACCCAATCACATGGATACTTTAGATGGAGCAATTCTTTGATCTACATAATGTGCCACATACACAAAAGGTACGAATTGCTTCTTTATATTTAGAACCCAATCAATTTGTATGGTATCGATGGCTTTGTTCTCGCAAATCACTCGTCACTTGGACAATTTCATGGAAGGAATTATAGCACACTATGAGGATACAAGAAGAAATACCTTCTTTAGCCAATTGATAAATCTCAAGCAAAAGGGTTCAGTTACCAAGCACATTGAGAACTTCAAAAGATTGAATATAAAGGTAACATATATTCCATATGAGCACTTGATTGATGTATTCATAGGAACTTTAAAAGATAACATTCAACATGAGGTTTTCCTTTGGAAACCCAAATCATTGGAGAATGCATTTAAGGTGGCAAGAAATATTGAAAGTAAAAATATGGCTATGGCTACTAGAAGGACCAATACTAACATCTATAGAGAGAATAATGCTCCTTCTAAATGTGACGACCCTCCTCGTTACGACAACAACTCTGATACAGGTGCAATTTTTTTTTTGTTTGTTTAAAGTGTGTGCGCGCGTGTAGAAGAAACAACCCCCTTGACTCTACGTCACCACTCAAACCAACAAGACGCAACCACGATGATCACAACAAGAAGACGCAAGGCACACAACAGGTACTGCAACCATAAACGACCATAGGCGTAAGGTGCACAACACAATCATTAAGACATACTGGGGTTGCACAGTCAGAACATAGAGGGAAGAATCCATGGTGTTAGGGTTACTATTTCTGCACAGGAAAGTAGGGCATTTAGTCTTATGTCTTCTCGAAAGAAGATTAGACAGGCTTCTGGCCGACTGCTCAGGCAGAAACTAGTAACCCGACCTAGATAACATGCAAGTAAGATGAACACAACAAGATGACCCGACATATCATAGTGACAACAAGAAATAATCGCCCCTGGACATAAGGCATGCAACTAGTAGCTGTAAGCAGAAAATGACACCAGGTGTAAGTACAGTACCATCACAGAATGGAAGAATCCAACAATAGAGTTTACTACTTTTGCATAGAAAAGTAGGGCTTTTAGTCTTATGTCTTCTCGAAGGAAGATTAGACAGGCTCCTGGCCGACTGCTCAGGAAAAAACTAATAAATCTTTTAGGGAGTCGCAGTAGTGGAAACTGTGCCTTTAAATAGCCCGAGACTACTCATACGGCTCAGAGTGTGTCGCAAGAGTGGAACTGTGCCTTTAAACAGCCCGAGACTCCTGATATGGCACTGGATTCCTTCCACCGGAATTACACATAGACATAAATACTAAGCTACAAGAGGTGTCTATATCCCACCCGACACAAACATACCCCGCAATGCAATACCACCAAGTACTACAAAATCAGGGACAATCATGACCTCTATGGGAGACGCAAGTCAGGAGGACTCAAAATCAACCAACCACTATTGAGACCCAAAGACAACAATCAAGACCAATTGCTCCATTAATTATCATTAACCGACGAAGACTTTATCATAAGGTAAAAGCCAATAATCTCAACCCCCATTATTTAGTTATAAGGTCATTTTGCGCTAGTTTAGGGACAAGCAATAATCACAAGCGCATTGCATTTTTGCTAATCGCCATAATTGAGCAACGATATCAATACCCTAACGGTAAACCCTCGAACATTTACAATCTCCTTATTATCTTTCCTTTCCTTCTAAATTATTACCATACATTGGAATAACCTATCAATTATTTGCATTGCAAGTAGACCTTATCATTAACACTTCACTTTAAACGAATAATAACTTGGAATTTAAACATCATCCTAATATTCAATTAAACAAATAATAACATTGCGATTCAACCATTATCATCAACACTGCAACTTAACAACAAATATTATTATTGCAATTTAAACAAGAATTACCATTGTATTTAAGCAAATATTAATATTGCAGTTAAGCTTCATCATTAGCATTTCAATGTAAACAATATTAATATTGCCATTAACGCATATAATCATTGCAATTTAACAAATCTTAAATATTCGATTCAACATCATATTAACCATAACAATAATCCTTATAGTTAAAAATGACCATAACAATAACACTATTTATTGTTACACTGTTTTAAATACCAACGTTTTTAAAGGCACATATATGTAAATCTAAAAATGCTAATATCTAAAAAGAAAACATTTTAAGGGACAATATCAAAATAACAACATATTTTAATTAATATCCTAATTTAAACACAACAATAAACATCACCGTTTTAAAAAGGATCTAATGAAATCATAACACTATAATTAGGATGTATAATATCCTAATTAAACACAACCATAAACATCACAGTTTAAAAAGGTCCTATTGAATCATCACGCTAACTATTATGACAATGTTTAAATTACCTAATTTTAAAAACTGCGTCTGTATAAATAACAAAATTAAAAAGCTAATAATTAAACATGACAACGTTTTAAAGCCAATAAAACTAAGGACAGGCCGCATTACTGCCCAAATTTCCCTCAACAAATTTAATGTTGCATTTTCATAGCGCTTAAGTTGCATTTTATATTTTCCAGTACAAATAAGAGCAGGCCACACTGCCGCCACGTTAACCCTAAATAGTACTAACATGGCAATTTAATCGGGCATGTTATTTTGCAGGTTAGGGTTGCCATTTAAAAAATAAGTCACAGTAATTTAATTCGGTTTACGCGTATGCCTGCATTTTATAATTTCCCAATGAAATAACAACGACCACATTACTGCCACGTTTTCCCTAAACAACATTCACATGGAAATTTATATGGCAGGTTATATTACAGTTTAGGTTTTAAAAAGGTGAATATAACTGTCACGATTTGGGAAAAGGGATCAGAACTTTTCAGAAATTAAGATTTGCAACCAGAGACAGCTGTAATAAGGCATTCGTTTAAGCGCCCTCTAATTATGAACCCAAAATTATAAAATATGAAACTCATTTTCTGAAATAACCAAAAATCATTTTCTGGAAGTATAAACATCGTATGAACTCATTTCTGAAAATATATAAACATCGATTCGGGGAAATAACCATCGCTTTTATGAAATGACTAGATTTTGTTTTAAACACAGTGCCTACAGCCCCCAGGAATATTCAACGCCACAACCAACAGCAACACACAGGCGCGAGCTAACGCTACTCCACAACCACACGAATATTCAACGCCACAGCCAACAACAACACACAGTCGCAAGCTAACACTACTCCACACCCAACAGCAAACACACTAGCGCGAGCTAGCTCTACTCCACAACCACACAAATATTCAATGCCACAACCAATAGCAACACACAGGCTTAAAGGTCGAACGGTGTGGAGCAACCTCCTCCAGTTCGCAAGGGATTAAAATACACAATCAGAGAGGTAAAAACCCCAAATCTCAGGATTAAATGAACGGGCATCCCCATTCATGGTCGAGCTGATCCCAACTCAAGGGCATCCGACACGGTCGCCCATAAAAAAACTCAAAAGGCACCATCTTAATGGTGCTCTGGTAACTGTTGTTGTAAGCGAACTCTACTAGAAGCAAGAATTCCTCCCAATGCTTTTGTTGGTCCATCACATACATGTGCAACATGTCTTCCAAGGTTTGGTTCGTACGTTCTGTTTGTCCATCCGTCTCTAGGAGATATGCAGTACTAAATTTAATTTGGGTTCCCAAGGCCTCTTGGAAACTCGTCCAAAATCATCCAGTAAACACCGATCCTCGATCAGATATAATCTTTTTATGCAACCTCACATTCTCACTAATGAAAACTCTCACTATGTCAGGTTCCTGATACGTTGTACTCACAAGAATAAAGTGAGCACTCTTCGTCAGAGTGTCTACTACTACAAAAATCGTGTCGTGTCTCCTTGCCATGAGTGGCAATCCAACAATAAAATCCATCGAAATAACTTCCCATTTCGATTCTGGAATGGCATGTGGTTGAAGTAAACCTGTCGGGTGTCTATGTTCAGCCTTTACCTGCTGACACTCTAGACATATAGCCACAAAGTTGTCTATGTTAGCCTTCATTCCCTTCCAAAAGAATAATGGTTTGAGGTCTGCCCTCATCTTCGTAACTCCCGGGTGAGCCATGTAAACTGCTCTATGAGCCTCACTCAGGATCAACATCCTCAACTCGTCGTTTGGCGGTACGTAAATCCGACTTCTAAACCTCAATAAACCATCGCCATCTAATGAATATCCCTCATATCGTGGTACCATCATCGTGTTTTGTCCGATAAAATCCTCAACTTCTTTGTACCAGTCATCGTCACGCTGTAAGGTGAGAATCTTCTCACGTAGATTCGTTTGAAGAGGTAGCACCGAAAATATGTGTGGCCTCCGACTCAAAGCATCCGCCACTCGGTTCACTGTTCCCTTTATGTAAGTAATCTTGAAATCGTACTCGCTAAGAAATTCCGACCAATGCCGTTGTCGCGCGTTCAGGTCACTTTGCATGAAAATGTGTTGTAGTCCACAATGATCAGTCTTTAATTCAAATTTTCGTCCAATAAGGTAGTGTCTCCAAACCTTCAAGGCATAAACGATGGCTAATAACTCCAAATCATGCGTCGCGTAATTCTCCTCATGCCTTCTCAGTTTTCTCGAAATGTAAGCAATCACTCATCCGTCCTGCATCAAGACTCCACCTAAACCTTCCATAGATGCGTCAGTGCATACCAGGAAGTCTGTGTCCATGTCAGGGACCTTTAGTATTGACGCGGTTTTCAACAACTCTTTAAGCCTCCGAAATGCTTCCGCGCATTTCTCTATCCAAACAAACTTCTTGTTTTTCTTCTGCAATTCTGTGATCGGATTTGCTATCTTCGAAAAACCCTCGACAAACCGTCGATAGTATCCTGCTAAACCCATAAAACTACGCACTTCTGTGACATTCGTCAGCGTAGGCCATTCCATAATAGCCTCAACCTTGGCTAGATCCACGGTGATACCTTCACTGGAGATGACATGCTCTAAGTAGTGAATCCTCGATTGGTAAAAAGAGCATTTTTACAACTTCCCATACAATTTGTGTTCTCGTAAACATTTTAGTACCAAGCGCAAGTGCTCGTCATGCTCCTCCATCGTCCGAGAGTAGATCAAAATATCATCAATGAATACTTGGACGAACTTCTCCAAGTACTCGCGGAACACCCCGTTCATCAAACTCATGAATACCCCTGGGGCGTTTGTCAGTCCAAATGGTAAAATAGTAAACTTGTAATGTCCAAATCTCGTCTTAAAGGTGGTCTTAGGGATGTCATCCTCCTTGATCCGCAACTGGTGATATCCAGATCGGAAATCGATCTTGGAGAACACCGTTGCACCCTTCATTTGATCAAACAGATCATCAATTCTGGGTAACGGATACTGATTCTTGATCATAGCCTTGTTCAGTTGATGGTAGTCAATGCAAAGCCTCCATGATCCATCCTTCTTTTGAATGAAAATAACCAGTGCACCCCACGGTGACACACTAGGATGTATCAGTCCCAGGTCCAACAACTCCTTCAGTTGCATTTTAAACTCTTACAACTCCGGGGTTGACATCCGATAAGGTGTTCTTTCTATTGGTTCGGTTCCCGGTTTCAGGTCTATGGTAAACTCCAATTCTCTTTCCGGCGGCATCCCAGGCAACTCCTCTGGAAATACGTCCGCAAACTCTTTCACCACCGAAAGGTGTTCTAGACCTTCTACTACTCCCTTCTCGTTTAGTGCGAGGATTGCATAAAGTTTGAACCCCTTGCGCATACTCTTCCGTAACTGTAAGTAAGAGACAAACTGCAGGGAAACTCCCTGGTTTCATCCTACAATCACACATCTCTGTCCTTCGTCATCAACCAAGCTCAACCATTTCGTCTTACAGTTGAGTATCGCCTCATGTGTTTCCAACCAATCCATACCCATCACGACGTCATACAATCCTAAGGTCGTGACGTACAAGTTGACCCTTGTGACAAACTCTCCCAGGTTAAGGGCACAGCTCGTAACCTTTCCTCCAACCTTCTGTTTGGCTCCCGAAGCCATCTCCATGAAGCTAAAATCATCCTGTTCGACTGCCTTTACCTTAATCATTTTTAGCGCTGCACCAGAAATGAAACTCTCAGTATCTCCTGGGTCTATCAAAATACTAAGGTTCTGGTCAGCGAAAATACCTATCATCTCTAGCACAGTCGACTGGTGCTCTTCCTGGTGGTTATTCACTACTGCATGAATCCAATGGGCCTTGCCCATATCTCCCACGGTAGCGGTTCCGGCTGATCCGTACGTCCTGGTCCTCTCCACAGGACAGTCATGCTGGTAGTGTGGCTCCCCACACGTCCAACACCCCTTCTTCGGCCCAGTAGTCCTGGTACCCAAAGTAGAAGATGACTGCCCACCAGCCTGAAACCCTGGTCTGTTCTGCTGAACAGGCGTAAACTGCTGCTACTGTGGGCGACGCTGCTGCTGGTGTTGTGGTCCTCGATAAGGTGTCCGCTGCTGAGGCGACAGTTATTGAGGTGTAGTGAACGTGGATCCCCTCTGGAAGCCACGATGTCCCGGTGTATGTCTCGCTGGTGCCTGATGTCGCGGTGCACCAGATGAACTCTGCCCTGCGGGTCTCACTGGAGTCCCGGTCTGACCCCCGCTGATAATTTCCTCCTCTGCTATGAGGGCCTTTTGGACAACGTCGTGCAAGGTTTGAGGCATCAAGATCCTAACCTTTACACGCAGACTGGCATTGAGGCCAAACACGAACCTGTTGACCTTGAGCTTCTCAGTGTTAAGGTGCGGAGCATACCAAAGCAGCTCCATAAATCGTGCCTCATACTCGGGTACCGTATGACCTCCCTGTCGTAGCGCGTTGAACTCATTGAGCTGACACTCAATGAATTCCTCTGAAAGGTACCTCTCTCGAAACCGTTCCTTGAACAGTTCCCATGAAACGTCTTCAACAGCCATGTTCAGCTGCGACAGGAGCATCTTCCACCATAGAAGAGCGCTCCCCTTCAGTTGAAAGACCACCATGTGGACCTTCATGTTGGAGGTATAATCGTGAAGTGCGAAGCACATCGCCATATTCTCCAACCATGCCTCGACGATGACGTCGTCCAGGGCACCAAAGAACTCGGGAAATTTTACCTTATCGAGTTCCCGGTGAATGATACCTGTAATGGTAGGTGCGCGCGGCAGAACCTCAGGGGGTGTCGATGCCCTGGCCTCGTCTCTGTCCAAACGGCTGATCAGAGCCTCGGACATGCGTTGAAAGGATCTCATCATCCCAATAACATCACCAACTGCTATTTGTTCCTATCCAAGCACCTGCTCGCCTCCCTAGGGGTTAGACCCCTCAGGTGTGGATGTTGTTGGAGGCGTCTCGCCTCCTCTCCTAGCACCCCGTCGTCGGCCTCTGTGGCGTCCTCTAACCATGATTACCTGCACACACACAATCAACTCGATCAGAAACAGTATAATAAAACCAACTCATGTCAACAAAAGCCATAGCGGGCCCCAAGTCGCAGGTCGAACTGGCTCTGATACCATATGTAATGACCCTCCTCGTTACGACAACAACTCTGATACAGGTGCAATTTTTTTTTTTTTTTGTTTAAAGTGTGTGCGCGCGTGTAGAAGAAACAACCCCCTTGACTCTACGTCACCACTTGAACCAACAAGACGCAACCACAATGATCACAACAAGAAGACGCAAGGCACACAATAGGTACTGCAACCATAAACGACCATAGGCGTAAGGCGCAAAACACAATCATTAAGACATACTGGGGTTGCACAGCCAGAACATAGAGGGAAGAATCCATGGTGTTAGGATTACTATTTCTACACAGGAAAGCAGGGCGTTTAGTCTTATGTCTTCTCGAAAGAAGATTAGACAGGCTCCTCGCCGACTGCTCAGGCAGAAACTAGTAACCCGACCTAGAAAAGACGCAAGTAAGACGAACACAACAAGACGACCCGAAATATCATAGTGACAACAAGAAATAATCGCCCCTGGACATAAGGCGTGCAACTAGCAGCTGTAAGCAGAAAATGACACCAGGTGTAAGTACAGTACCATCACAGAATGGAAGAATACAACAATAGAGTTGACTACTTCTGCAAAAAAAAGCAGGGCTTTTAGTCTTATGTCTTCTCGAAGGAAGATTAGACAGGCTCCTAGCCGACTGCTCAGGAAGAAACTAATAAATCTTTTAGGGAGTCGCAGTAGTGGAAACTGTGCCTTTAAACAGCCCGAGACTACTGATACGGCTCAGAGTGTGTCGCAAGAGTGGAACTATGCCTTTAAAAATCCCGAGACTCCTAATACGGCACTGGATTCCTTCCACCGAAATTACACACATACATAAATACTAAGCTACAAGAGGTGTCTATATCCCGCCCGACACAAACAGACTCCGCAATGCAATACCACCAGGTACTACAAAATCACGGACAATCATGACCTCTACAGGAGATGCAATTCAAGAGGACTCAAAATCGACCAACTACTATTGAGACCCGAAGACAACAATCAAGACCAATTGCTCCATTAATTATCATTAACCGACGAAGACTTTATCATAAGGTAAAAGCCAATAATCTCAACCCCCATTATTTAGTTATAAGGTCATTTTGCGCTAGTTCAGGGACAAGCAATAATCACAAGCGCATTGCATTTTTGCTAATCACCATAATTGAGCAATGATATCAATACGCTAATGGTAAACCCTCGAACATTTACAATCTCCTTATTATCTTGCCTTTCCTTCTAAATTATTACCATACATTGGAATAACCTATCAATTATTTGCATTGCAAGTAGACCTTATCATTAACACTTCACTTTAAACGAATAATAACTTGCAATTTAAACATCATCCTAATATTCAATTAAACAAATAATAACATTGCGATTCAACCATTATCATCAACACTGCAACTTAACAACAAATATTATTATTGCAATTTAAACAAGAATTACCATTGTATTTAAGCAAATATTAATATTGCAGTTAAGCTTCATCATTAGCATTTCAATGTAAACAATATTAATATTGCCATTAACGCATATATCATTGCAATTTAACAAATATTAAATATTTGATTCGACGTCATATTAACCATAACAATAATCCTTATAGTTAAAAATGACCATAACAATAACACTATTTAATGTTACACTGTTTTAAATACCAACGTTTTTAATGGCACATGTATGTAAATCTAAAAATGATAATACCTAAAAAGAAAACATTTTAAGGGACAATATCAAAATAACAACATATTTTAATTAATATCCTAATTTAAACACAACAATAAACATCACCATTTTAAAAAGGATCTAATGAAATCATAACACTATAATTAGGATGTATAATATCCTAATTAAACACAACCATAAACATCACAGTTTAAAAAGGTCCTATTGAATCATCACGCTAACTATTATGACAATGTTTAAATTACCTAATTTTAAAAGCCGCGTCTGTATAAATAACAAAATTAAAAAGCTAATAATTAAACATGACAACGTTTTAAAGCCAATAAAACTAAGGACAGGCCGCATTACCGCCCAAATTTCCCTCAGCAAATTTAATGTTGTGTTTTCATAGCGCTTAAGTTGCATTTTATAATTGCCAGTACAAGTGAGAACAGGCCACACTGCCACCACGTTAACCCTAAATAGTACTAACACGGCAATTTAATCGGGCATGTTATTTTGCAGGTTAGGGTTGCCATTTAATCAAGAAGTCACAGTAATTTAATTCGGTTTGCGCGTATGCCTGCATTTTATAATTGCCCAATGAAATAACAATGGCCACATTACTGCCACATTTTCCCTAAACAACATTCACACGACAATTTATATGGCAGGTTATATTACAGTTTAGGTTTTAAAAAGGTGAATATAACTGTCACGATTTGGGAAAAGGGATCAGAACTTTTCAGAAATTAAGATTTGCAACCAAAGACAGCTGTAATAAGGCATTCGTTTAAGCGCCCTCTAATTATGAACCCAAAATTATAAAATATGAAACTCATTTTCTGAAATAACCAAAAATCATTTTCTGGAAGTATAAACATCGTACGAACTCATTTCTGAAAATATATAAACATCGATTTGGGGAAATAACTATCGCTTTTCTGAAATGAATGGATTTTGTTTTAAACACAGTGCCTACAGCCCCCAGGAATATTCAACACCACAACCAACAACAACACACAGGCGCGATCTAATGCTACTCCACAGCCACACGAATATTCAACGCCACAGCCAACAACAACACACAGTCACAAGCTAACACTACTCCACACCCAACAGCAAACACACTAGCGTGAGCTAGCTCTACTCCACAACCACACGAATATTCAACGCCACAACCAACAAAAACACACAGGCTTAAGGGTCGAACGGTGTGGAGCAACCTCCTCCGGTTCGCAAGGGATTAAAATACACAAGTAGAGAGGTAAAAACCCCAAATCTCAGCGATGTCACCACCAAGAAACGAACGGACATTTTGTGCAGGGTAAAACGCCATAAATAATACTCGGCCGCGAATGGGGATGCCCAGCCCATAACTAAACGCCCACTGTACAGGTGAAAACACCCAATGGAAAGGAGAACTCGCTGAAAACACACGCCGATGTATATGTAAAAAAAAGAAAAACGACCAGGAGAAAAAGAAAACCCACCGAAAAGAGCCACCACGGTGTAAGTAAAAACGCCCAGGTAAAGCAAAAGGAAACCCACTGAACAAAACTGCCATTATATATATAAACACCCATAAACCAATGCCCACCGTAACTAATTCGCCCTCTGTACAAAAATGAGGATCCGCTGAAACAAAATCAAATCGCCCACTGTATAAAGATGAAACCCTACTGCAAAAAGACTGCCCACGGTACAAACAACGAAATAGCATAAACCCACAACAAATTTACCCGAACCCTCAACTGCACTGTTATAAAAACGAAGATCTTCTGAAATACCCCCCTTTCTTTTCTTACAGAGTATGAAGGACGAGGAAACAACATTCCACAACAATACAACCATAATCGCAGCAGTAAATCACTATGCATTCTACTCTACTCAGTTCAGGAACATACCTTTGCCTTATTTGCTTTCCGCAACGATTCCTGTGCTCCTGCCGCTTCTGCTCCTGCTTGCCGACCGCAAAGAACTCACTGGTACCTCCCATCCAAACACTAGGGGTACTCTCCTTCCCCCTTAGCCCCCCGAGCTGCAAAGGGGCCACACACAACCCAGACAATAGCCTAGCTTCTCAGCTCGCCTCCAAGGCTGAGCTACCACTCAAGTCCGCTGAGAATCCCCAACTCCTACAAGAAATCATTCCAGTCTCTGGTCTGGCAGCATAACAATACCAATAGCTGAAAAGTCCCCCTTCTTTCCCCCTCCCCCTTTCTTTTATCCAGTCTCAAACCCTAAATCCTCCTTTTTTTTTAGGTTTTTCCCCCTTTTTCCTTTTTATTTTCTTATTTTTCTTTTTATTTTGTTTATTTATTTATTTATTTATTTTTTTAAACTCAAAGAGTAAGTGCGCTCATTAATAATTTCCTTTTATGTTTACATGCGTAACTTTTATTAATGGTAGAGGTGGTAGGGATTAATAAATTACGGAAAGAGAATCCATTAATCATTTTCGTTATTCTATAAATTTAAGATTAAGGAATACACAACAATTTGTTTATAATATATGTATATATATTTTTTCATTTTTTCTATTTATAAGCATGCATTCATCATTGTAATTTATCATTATCCATCATTTAAATTCACCATTTATATATATATATATAGGATAATGAGAGATTAAGGTGATGGCAAACATGTATATGGGAAAAGTAAATGTATTTCATAAAAAGAATAATGAGGAGTTAAGGGGAGGGATGGTGATTTAGTAATGTGAACTGGACATGTAAAAGGGAGACGAATACTAGAAGATTAAGGTGATGGAGGGTAGTTTAATAAAGTAGACATGGATAATGAGAGGATAATGGTCTTAGTTTTTTTTTTTTTTTTTTGAAATTTTCTTTATGTTACACTATGAAGGTGATGTCATTCTCCCACCAGTTAGGAATCAATTTCTTCTTTGCAAGTTTTAAAACTATTAGGTTTGATTTAACACTTACCCTCATTATCACCCCAAGAATTTCATGAAGACCAACTATTACTTAGGTGGGTTTTTGTTTAATTTGTTATTTTTATTCCAGGGTCTGCTCTTAGGGTTAGACTAAATTTTACCCTAACAGTTTTTTAGACTTGTACTAGATTCTGAACTGGGCGTCGCTGGGTTAGGGAATTTGTTTAGGAATCTCTTAAAGAGTTAAGGTCTTAGGGCTATTAGGCTTGTTTCCTTCATCCACATCAATGGAACGTGCCCTTCAGGACGCACCGCGTGCTCCAAGGGTGCCACTCACCTCGTTCATTTCCTTTACGCGACGTGCGCTTCAGGATGCACCACGTGCTCCAAGGGTGCCACTCGCTTCTTGTGTTTCTTTTGTGCGATGTGCCCTTTAGGATGCACCACGTGCTCCAAGGGTGCCACTCGCCAACTGGACTGATTGGTAGACATTTATAACCCATGGAGTCAACACTCCACCAAGTGAACTTGTAGGAGACTAAGGGTTCTAAGGAATAAGGCCCCCGCCTTATTGCACGCCCCTTAGAATCATCGTGAGTGATTGTCGCAGTCTACCCTCACGGCATCGTGGATCCTCTCGAACTAGGTAATCGTTAACCTACAGTTCGAGCCATAGCAGGAGTGCTAGTAGGCGGTGGCAGGGTTGCTATCCACCCCTCTCCCTCAACCTCTCTGCAAATCGTGTGTGGCCCCTTTACTCCATATGTGAGTCTGGTCGGCAAGCTATCGTCAGCCTGCATCATCAACAATCATGTCAGAAATGTCAACATCAAATCATCAAATCAAATGAAACATCATAGTAAACACATCAACCCTAAAAGCACACTCCCTGACTTAGTCCAGAGTCCAAGGGGGTTCCACCGATGGCTCTGCATCCTCAAGGTCAAAAACCCTGCACACTCAATAAAATTGAGTCAATATCACCTGTCTACATCAAATAGTAACACATCATGTCATCTGCCAATCGCACCATAATCAAGTATAAATGGTCTAACATCATAAAAGTCCAGATCACTTGCAAGCAAGTGTCCTCAAATAATAAGTTTTCTCAATGCGCCAGAGCGGGATGTTACACTAAAACACCTCAACCTACAAGGTTGACACCTCAACAATTGCAGGAAAGAAAAGAAAAAGGTTTATGCTTTAATTATGATAGCAAGTACAGTAAGGGACATAAGTGTGGTGAGAAGAAATTATTCTACATAGATATTGAAGAGGAAGAAGAACACGAACAAGAATCATCTCAAGATGAAAACGTAGAAGCAATTTCATATCAAGAGTTGACTCCCACAATATCATGTAATGAATTGGCTGGAATTAGTACTTCTCAAACCCTCAAGATCGAAGGATACATCAAAAAGAAAAAGGTAATNTCTGGTAGTACTCATAATTTCATTCACTATAAATTAGCCAAAGCTCTCAATTGCTTTGTATATCCAGTGGCAGAGTTTCAAGTAATGATTACAGATGGAGGAACTATCAATTGCTTGGGAAAATGCAATAAGATCAATCTTACTATGGGGGAATATGTAATGAATAGTCCAATGATTGATATACCCATGGGTGGTGCTGATGTTGTACTAGGAATCCAATGGTTGCAATCATTAGGAACAATGGATTTTAATTTTCAAGAACTTTTCATGAAATATTCATTGGAAGGAAAATAAGTTGAGTTAAGAGGTATCATAGGGAAACCCGATAAGGTGATAAGCTCTAATGGAATGACAAAATTATTCAAAAAGGGGAATCAAGGCGTTATTTCACAACTATGCTCACTAGATGTTCAGACATCTAAGCCATATATTTCTCAAGATCTCGAAGCGATCATTGATAAGCATTCCAAAGTATTTGAAGATATTCCCAAAGGTCTTCCACCCACTCGAAATCATGATCATGAAATTCACCTAATTCTTGGGAGTGTTCCTCCTAACATTAGGCCATACAGATAACCTTATGCGCAGAAGAGTGAAATTGAGTGCATGGTTGAAAAAATGTTAAAGGCTGGCATTATTAGACCTAGCCAAAGTTCTTACTGTGCACCAGTGGTAATGGTATTCAAGAAATATAGCTCATGGCATATGTGTCTAGATTATAGAGATCTCAACATGATCAATATTAAAGATAAGTTTCCTATTCCCGTCATTGATGAATTGTTAGATGAACTACATGGAGAAATCTATTTCACAAAATTGGATCTTCGTTCAGGGTATCATCAGATTAGAATGAAGGAAGAAGATATCCCAAAAATAGCATTTTGAACTCATGAAGACCATTATGAATTTTTGGTCATGCCTTTTGGCCTTACAAATGCACCTTCCACATTCCAAGGGTTGATGAATTCCATTTTCAAGCCCTTCCTTCGAAAATTTGTGTTATTATTTTTTGATGATATACTAATCTATCGCAAGTCTTGGGAGGATCATGTGTGACATGTTGACAAGGTGCTACAACTACTAAAGGACCAACAACTATATGCCAAACCATCCAAATGTTTCTTTGGAGTGAAGGGGGTAGAGTATTTGGGTCATATTGTATCTCATGAAGGTGTCAAGGTAGACCCTAACAATATTAAGGCCATGATGGACTGGTCGATTCCCAAAACATTGAAGAATCATAGAGGATTTTTGGGTTTGACAGGTTACTACCACAAATTTGTTTGACACTATGGAAGAATAGCAACACCTTTAATGGCACTAACTAAGAAGGATGCATTTTCATGGACTCCAGAGGCAACTAAATCTTTTGAACAACTTAAAGAGGTGATGTGCAAAGCTCCTGTCTTGACCACTCCAAACTTCACAAAAACCTTTATTGTGGAATGTGATTCCTCGGGAAATGGAATTGGTGTTTTCCTAATGCAAGAAGGAAGGCCCCTAGCTTTTGAAAGTCGACCACTCAAGGGAAAGGACTTACACAAACCCATTTATGAGAAGGAAATGATGGCAATACTACATGCATTGAAGAAATGGCATCTCTACCTAATAGGTAGGCACTTCAAGGTCAAAACAGATCATGATAGTATTAAATACTTCTTGGAACAAATACTATCTTCGGAAGAACAACAAAAATGGGCAGCCAAGGTATTGGGTTATGATTTTGAAATCGTCTATAAAAAGGGGAAGCAAAATGTTGTGGCAGATGCACTCTCAAGAAAGGATGAAGATGTTGAGGCTTTTCTCTGTGCTATCTCGATCATCCAAATCGATTGGATAATAGAAGAAAGGGATGAATGAAATAATGACGAAAAAGTGTTGAGTCTCATTGAAAGGTTGCAGCAGGATTCCAATGCATCAGATACATTTACATGGAAAAATGATTCACTATGGTACAAAGTTCACTTATAGTTATGTAAGAACTCCCAACTCAAACAAAAGGTACTATTGGAATTGCACACCTCTCCAATAGGAGGGCACTTGGGATTTTTGAAAACCTACCATAGAGTCAAGAAGGATTTTTTTTTTATGGCCTTAAAGCTGATGTTCAAAGGTTTGTGGCAGAATGTTTGGTTTTCCAACAAAATAAGGTGGAAACAATTAAGACCCTAGGACTTTTACAACCATTAGCCATCCCAAGTCAACGTTGGGAGGAGGTTTCCATGGATTTCATCACAGGGTTACCGAAGTCTGAAGGAAAGAGTGGCATCATGGTGATTGTTGATAGACTAACCAAGTATGCACACTTTTGTGCACTCTCTAATCCCTTCGAAGATAGTACATTTTCCACCACATTCATGGAGACAATTCAAAAGCTACATGGCAGCCCAAAGCTTATTGTAAGTGACAGAGATCCCATCTTCACTAGACATTTTTGGACATAATTATTTTCTTGTTTGGGTACTCAATTAGCTCATAGCTCATCTTATCATCCTCAATCTGATGGACAAATCAAGGTAGTGAATAAATTTCTGGAAGGCTACGTTCGTTTTTTTGTCTCTGATAAACAAACACAATGGTTCAAATGGTTACCCTTGGTAGAATGGTGGTATAACACTTCCTTTCATACTACAACAAAAATGACACCCTTTATATCACTCTATGGATACCACCCTCCTTCCATCACTTCTTCTCTAAGAGAAAAATCTAAGTTTCAAGCAGTGGAAGATCACATCGAGCATCAACAACAAGTTCTCCAAATCTTAAAGGACAACCTGACCATGGCACAGAATCGCATGAAACAACAAGAAGATTAACATCGTAGTGAAAGAAGTTTTGAAGTAGGGGATTGGGTGTTCTTAAGACTACAACCATACAAACAGATGTCCCTCAAGAAAGCCAAGAAGGATAATAAATTATCACCAAATTACTATGGCCCTTATAAGGTGTTGCAAAAGATTGGTACTATGGCATACAAATTGGAGTTGTCTGCATCTTCATGAGTACACCCAGTTTTCCATGTTTCATTCCTAATTAAGGTTATAGGTGACAAGATCCCAGTGAAAATTATATTTCCAGAACTTGATGAGGAAGGAAAAATCATATTGGAGCATGAAGCCATCACTAACACAATAATTTGCCAGCTGAGGAATAGATCCATTTCAGAGTATCTCTTTAAATGGAGGAAACTACTGGCTGAAGATTCCACTTGGGAAGATGATTCTTTTATATAGAAGCATCCAGAGTTAATCAAGTGTTGTGGACAACACTTGTCTTAAGGGGAGGGGCATGTTAAGCCCTAATATTGGCTCATTACCCCTTAATTGGGGAATATTACATTAGTAATGTTATTTTATTTATGTCATCTATATTCCATTAGTTGTAATTATACCTCCTAGTCTCCTATATATACCAAGGAGAAATTTTCATTTGGAATCATCTTGTACTTGAACATTTATGTGGGGTAAAAGGAGGTTTCCCCCTCGAAGAGGCTTATGATCTGAAATTATCTATTTTTCAAGGCGTTCAATACTTATTCTGAGGTTTTTCTATGCTATATTGATATTTGGTTCTTAACAGTTAAGATCCACATGTGCTGACTGATTGAAGTAGGATGAATTTCCCCATTGAATTCAAGACCCCACTGTTGGAAAGGTCCTAAAGCCACCACAAGCTTCAATGGAAGAGACTTGAGTTGTTGCTTCCCAGAGAATTTCTGACATTTGATACAGGCCCTGATTTTTGCATAGACATCAGTGAACAGAGTAGGCCAGTATTACCCAGCCCTAAGTATTTTATAGGCCATGGTTCTCCAGAAATGATGTCCCCCCCATAGGCTGTCATGAAAATAAAACATAATCTTTTGGGCCTCCCGTGGGTTTAAACATCTTAGAAGAACTCCTAGAGGGTCTTTCCAATACAAGACCTGGTCAATGAGGCAATATATGATTGCTTTGAGCTTTAAATATCTTGCCTTGTTTTTTCCCATACCATCAGGGGGCCTTAACTCTTGTAGAAAATATATGATGTACTTATACCAGGAACATTCTACCAATGAAGGGTTTTCCTGGGAACCTTTATCAGACAACTCAGCCTACTGATTTTTTGAGCAAGTGTTGATGAAGCTAACCCCCAAATATTTACAATTAGATTCAACCAACAACTTGGATAAACCTTGGCCTTTAATTAGTTTGGTGGGATTTATTTCCAGATCAAATTCAAGGATTTTGGAAATCCACTTGCTCCTTCTCTCGTCTATGTCAGGCTGGATGAGAATGTCCTTCACAAAGGATGAAGGAACATATGTAATGATCTTTGAGTGAAACACATAGACTCTGAAATATTTGAGAGCCTTTACCAAAGTGTAGGCCTGCTTCTCCATGATGCCATATTTTTCCTTAGCATCTCTCAATGCCTGGCTAAAAAAGGAAATAGGCTACTCCAACCCCTCAACATTCTTCTGCAACAAAACAACTTCTACTGTATCAAACTAAGCAAATGAAAAAATGAGGAAATCCTTTGAGTAATAAGGATTGATAAGCACAGGTGCTTCAATTAGAGATTTTTTTATCTAATCAAAGGAATTTTGAGACTCAGCAGTCCACCTAAATTCCTTTCCCTTCCTCAACATGGTTGTTATAAGCTTTACCAATTCAGCAAAATTGGAAACAAACCTCCTCAAAAAATTAATCTTTCCCAGGAAAGACTGGACTTCTTTCCTAGACCTAGGGAGTGACAAGGTTTGGATTGCTTCCACCCTGCTAGGATCAATTCTTACTCCCTCAGCAGATACTATATGCCCCAGTAATTTCCCCTCCTTCATGGAAAATAATGATTTCTTGGGATTTAAGGAGAGACCAAACTTCCTGCATTTCAAGAAAACCTTTTTCAAATGTTCACAATGCTCCATGTCAGAACTAGAGAAAATTGTGATATCATCCAGATAGATGACCACAAATTTGTCCTTTTCTCCAATGAAAGCTATATCCATAGCTCACTGAAAAGTTGCCCCTACGTTCATCAACCCAAAGGACATATTGGCATACATGAATGTATGCCAAGGAGTGGTGAAGGCTATCTTTTCTCTATATTCAGGAAAGACAGAGATCTTACTGTAGCCAGAAAATCCATCAATCATGGACATCCTAGATGCACCAGTCACCCTCTGTAATATGTGTTCCATCTTTGGCAAGGGGTAGTTGTCCTTCTTTGAGCTCCTGTTCAGGTTTCTGAAATCGACACAAAGTATGATTTCTCCACTCTTATTTTTCACTGGGACCAAGTTTTCCACCCACTTGGAATACCTCAAAGGAACAATAATCTGAGGGTCCAAAAGCTTCTTCACCTCTCTCTCCATGATAGGCAACAACATAGGATATATCTATCTTAACCTATACCTAAATGGTTTGTCTTCTTCCTTCAGTGGGATCTTGTGCTCAATAATGCTTGTGTCATATGTTCTAAGATCCTTATAAATCTATGCAAACACATAAGAAAACTTCTTTAATAGCTCATCATACTCAGCTCTTTTCTCCTTCGACAAGCTGCTTAACAACTTGACAAAATTTTTATTCTCCTCTGTACCAATGTTTCACTCAGATATCTCAGCATCATCAATTGGCCTCTTAGATCTTACTACCACATCATTACTATCAAATATCCTTTCCAAAGGGACTAGTCCCTTCGGAATGTGATTTCTAGGCAACTACACAATATGATGATTAGCAATTTTCTTCAAAAATTCAGTAGCATGGGGGATATTTGCAGAATCCTGGTCCTGATCAATATGCAATGATGAAAATTCCTCAACATTATCTAGGAACCTTTTTATCTCAAGATCATCCTCAAACACTTTCCAATGCTTGACATTTTCGGGTATAGAGAGTCTATATTTCACTTTTACATCGTACCTGAGCTTAGGTGGCAGAGGGACTCTGAAATTGCTTGCTGAAATAGCCAGAGAATCAGCCATAACATTTTTTTCTCTGGGAACAAATGAAATGTTGAAAGCTAAGAAAAAGTTGTCAACCAGATCCCACACTTCGTTCCTATACGATCTCAATCAAGGGTGCTTGGCTTGATAAATATTTCTAATCTATTGGACAATCAACTCAAAATCCCCAAACACTGATATCTCTTCAATTCCCATGTATTTTGCAGCCCTCAAACCCAAAACAAGAGCTTCATACTCCACATTATTGGTAGTTTTGAATTCTAACTTGTAGGACAGAGATATAGTTTCCTAAGCAAGGGAAACAAAGACTACTCCAACACCAACACCTTCTCTAGAAGAGGCTCCATCAAAGAACATTTTCCAAATAGAGGTGGTGGAGAAAGAAACTTCATGAAAAACTATGGGCTATTTTTTGAGTTTTAAAGGAGGCTCGGGAGCGTCAGTAAACTGCAATAAACTAGACCCCAACTCAGTTTCAAGTGAAAAAATAGGATGGTTGGTGGGGCCATATTCATCACTAATAATATAGGCCAATTGAGATTCTCTATACAATCTCCTATGCTCCCCCCCCCAAACACAGGAATGGTCGCATATGCGAGGTCCATCTGCAATGTTCTTGTGAGTATTTTTATCCAAGATCTTGACAACAACATGCCTAACTTTGGGGGAACATCGACTACCACAATGTCAATGACCACACTTTTCATGGGCAACTGAAACAAGGTCACGACAAGATCCTTGATGACCCCAAGAAATTGCACTCTCCTCGAATCAAAATAATACAAATCATGATAAGTCTTTGTGATTTCTAATTCAAGCTCTTACATGACAGTTTTGGGCATGATATTATGAGATGGCCCTGAATCCATTAGACAATTATGCAACACCTTATCATGTATATTCAAGGATGTATAGAAGGGAGGGGATGAATCATCTTTGTCTTCTATCATGGGACCCAAGATAACTATTGGCTTTTCATCTTGGAGATTTATTGAGTCTGTGGAATGGTAAGATGGCTCAAACTGCAACAGCTTAGAGAGGGATCTCTTGAAATCTTCGTGCTTGACTAGCTCATAAAGAGGAATAGGGATCCTAATATTTTGAATTTCATGCTCAAAGTTAAAGGAAGAAGGGACATTCATAATTTCTCTCACTTCTAAGGAAGGATCTTTGGCTATCGGTGAGGGGGTTTGAATCTTCTTACCTTTGTTGTCATCTACTACATCTTCAACAGACTTCTCTACTCTGTAAGTTTGATCATGGAAATCATACTTCCCTTCCTTCTTCTTAGACTTGAGTTTGTATTTATTTGGAATACTATTGGTCTTCTCCCCTTTACTCATCTCATTTATTTGGTTGTCCATGAGGGACTCCTCGTAATCAGATTGAGTTAAATTGGGAAATGGGGAGGTGTCTCCAAGACAATGAATTTTAGGATCAAGCTCTTCCTCCTCCCCATCCTCATCAGCAACCATATTAATTTGGAGAGGGGTTTGGATCTTCTGATCATCCCTATATTTGTTTTGAGGCTCTCTTAGGAGTATCTGAGGGGTATAATTTGGTCTTCTGAAGTTGCCTTTTTTTTCATCACTTTGGACACTCTTATGACCTTGCTTCCCTTCAAATTTCATCTTCTCCATCTCTGCAGATAGGTATTTTACCATCTTGGTCAATTCATCCACTTGAGGGTGGGATGCAGAAGAACCATAGGTTGAGGCCTCAGATCTCCCCCTTCCTCTGTCTCTGTCACCTTTATTCCTAAGTGTCTCAACTGCCAACACATTGGATTCTAATTCCAGGGTTGCATCTTGGATATGAGCCAAGGAAGTGGCTCTTCTCTCTCTTAGCAAGAGGCAAAAATCAAGGTCAAAAGCACTAGCATAAGTAATTTTGGCAGAGGCTTCTATAGGATTTATCTCAGCAGGGATCTTATTATACATTTTGTTGAATCCTTTGGAGAAGTCGGAGACAAATTCTCCCTCTTTTCTCCTCAGGGACCCAAACTCTGTGATATAATACATAAAATCCTTTTAATCCCCCCATTGTCTCAAGAAAACATCATCTAAATCCTCAATCCCAGCAATGGATCCAGGGCTCAGTCCTCTAAACCACTTCCTAACTTCACCATCAAGGCTCTAGACAAAGACTCTCATCCACACATCTTTGTTTTCAATATTTAGATTGTCTACATAACTATAGAAGGTAGCAAGGTGTTCTTCAACAGTTACGTCTTCTTCTCCAATGAATTTGGGCATATACTTTAGGTAATCTCCAGCAGGGAGAGCATTCATGGGTTGAGGTAAGACTAGAGGGGAATATCTAGTAGCCATTATGGCATCCATTATGCTTCTAGGGGGATTCACACCTGCCATAGGGATGATAGGTGGAGGAGAACTAGGAGGAGAAGGGTTTCGAATAAGGGAGACTGGAACTGAGCTTCTGGGAGGAAAGGTAAATAGAAGAGGATTCGTAGGAAAGGTTACAGGGCTTAAGGGAACATAAATTTCCCTTTCTGTAAAAGAAAAAGATTTATCGAGGGGAGGAGTGAAAAATCTTTGATTGGGAAAATATTCTGAGATCCTGGGTCTAAACCAAGCTACAACATTAGGGGAGATATGAGTGACAAGTATTTCTCCCTCCAATCCAATTCCAGGAGGGGAGAAATCAACAGGAACACTCCTAAACTTTAAACTTTGGGAAACTCCAACAGATAGTATAATAGGAAAATGAGAAGAAGATATTGGAGTTTCTATAGGAGGATAATAAAAATCATCAGAAATACCTGGTTGAACAGTAGAAGCTCCTTCTCAAAGGGCCTTTCCATTTCTTATAATTTTATCTGGGTCAACTTCAAGTGTTGCTAAGGGTAGCTATGGAGTAGACCTTGTGTGTCTAACTATAGAAGCCATAGTTGAAACAATTGAGTCACCAGTGGATTCACACCAATGGAGTCGCCAGGTGCACAGTTGCAATCTTTGATGTACTAAGTTCTGATGCACCTTCAGAACTAGTAAGCTTTGTCATTCAATCCCAGGGAAAATCTTCAATTCGTCCCTGGCAACGATGCCAAAAATGTTAGCACCAAAAGTCACCTTTGGATTGTAGTAGAGGTAATCCCAGTACCCATCAGTTTGTATGTCACAATGAATAAATTTAAGGGTGGTCTAATGGACGCAGTCTCAGGATTATATCGCTTCAACTCAGAAAACTTGGCTGGTATGCATAAGCAGATGAGGTCTCGATCTAACTTCATTTAGTAAGTTGTAGTAAATGTGAGTAGGGGTAAGAACTTGAGGAGAATGAAGAGGTATTCTATGGACATCCGGTCTTCCAGCAGCCTAAGGAGGAAAAACTTAGAAGACAAGATCCTCTTGGCTCATAGTTTTAAGGAATTGAATGAAATTATCACTAAATTGAAATCAAACATACATCACAATTCAATAACAACAACCTAAATGAATCATCCATGCCCGAGTCATTCAGTTTTGGAGGGAAAAGAAAACACAAGAAACTGATTAAAATTGGTTGCAATGCCACTGTGATCAAAACTACATCACAAAAAAATAACTACCCTCGACTAGATCATCCATGCCCGAGTGTTCTAACACAGATGCTACAGAGATACGAAAGGAAACTGACTTACATTAAACAAGAAGTCTCAGATACAGATACATAACCAAAAGAACCAGAGCTTCATTAAAACTTTACAATATGGGAGCCTAGCTTAACCATCGACCCTAACAAAATATCAAAACTAACTATTTATAGTCAGAACTACTCGCTCTCCCCAAGAGCGCGCTCTAGTCACTACATTCAAGGCTTAGTGTCTGCATCTTCTTCTGTCAATCTGTACATCCATTCTTCTATCTGTTAAGCCCTAATATTGGCTCATTACCCCTTAATTGGGGCATATTAGATTAGTAATGCTATTTTATTTATGTCGGATTTAGGCCATTATTTGTAATTATACCTCCTAGTCTCCTATATATACCAAGGAGACATTTTCATTTTGAATCATCTTGTACTTGAACATTTAAGTGGGGTAAAAGGAGGTTACCCCCTCGAAGAGGCTTATTATATGATATTATCTCTTTTTCAAGGCGTTGAGTACTTTTCCTAAGGTTTTTATATGCTATATTTATGTTTGGTTCTTAACATATGGTATCAGAGCTCAAGGTCTTGGGGTTTCGCTGCTACATCTGAGACACCGTGGAATTTTTGCTATAACTTGTTTTCTACAATGTTTCAGAAGGAATGGATTGGAGGATATTTATAAGATGGATCAAGGTACGTTGGGTTCAAAATTTAGCCCCTGAGGCCTTATACGTTCGGAGATATATCCTGTACAAGATAGGGTTCCGGAATCATCCTGAAATGAATCATTGTGGAAGTTTTTCTATAAAAAAAAATTTGTAATGTTTCAGACCTTGAAATCTGGAGGCCATTTACAAAAATGGGTAATTTATCTGTGGTAAAATTTTCATCTTCTGGGTCATCTTAAATTTGTAGATACACTCTATGTAAGATCGGGTATCTGACTAGTCTCAAGAAGGTGTTCCAGGTAAATCAATCATAACCTCTTCCTAGAGTATCCAAATTGTGTGGAACTGGTTGCATTGGATCGTGGACAGTCTGTAGTATATTGGGTGAGAGTTTCAGAATTTTATATCAATTATTTTGTGTGGGGCACACTATACAAGTGAGATCTCCTGAAAAGGCCAAAAATCGGCAAGTTGTGGGGAAGCTACCATAAATTCCACTTGGCACATCCAATTTTTATCAGACCTGTCGCATTGCAGAGAGGAAATATCATAGAAATACATAAGATAAAGTTTCATACCCACAAGGGCCAAAAATTGGGAGATACAACCAAAGAAATATTGTCTAGCAGAACCACCTCAAAATCAAGGTTCAAAAGTGATACTTGGCCAACATGCCACCCAAAAAGGGAACTTCTACACCAAATAAGCCTCCAGAAAATCCTACTTGGACTCTTGATGAAGGTGAAGAAATG
>ML781337.1:896098-912976 GCA_009831015.1 Picea engelmannii
TACAGAAGCATCCAGAGTTACTCAAGCATTGTGGACAACGCTTGTCTCAAGGGGAGGGGCATGTTAAGCCCTAATATTGGCTCATTACCCCTTAATTGGGGCATATTAGATTAGTAATGCTATTTTATTTATGTCGGCTTTAGACCATTATTTGTAATTATACCTCCTAGTCTCCTATATATACAAAGGAGACATTTTCATTTTGAATCATCTTGTACTTGAACATTTAAGTGGGGTAAAAGGAGGTTGCCCCCTCGAAGAGGCTTATTATCTGATATTATCTCTTTTTCAAGGCGTTGAGTACTTTTCCTGAGGTTTTTATATGCTATATTGATGTTTGGTTCTTAACACTATTAGTCTATACATGCATTCTTCTGTAAGACGCAAGCTCGGATCAGTATGGCCTTTGCAGGAAAATTCGTTGACAGGGGAACTTTGGGCTGACAGTCTGCCTCCATGGCCAGCTTTCTGGAGCTGGAAACTTCCATTCAAAATCAAATTCTTTAACTAGCTAATGAATTTCTTATATTTGGATGGAAAATGAATTTCTGGAGCTGGAAACTGCCATTAAAAATCAAACTCTTTAGCTGGCTAGCTGCTGAAAATAAAATCCCCACCTGGGATAACCTTCAAAGGAAAGGTTGGACGAGCCCTAACCTTTGCCAGATTTGTTACAAGGAAGCATAATTAGTCTTTCATATCTTCACACGGTGCCACTTCACTCGCTAAGTCTGGAATAAAATTACACTAGACCAACACATAACTACAGCTTGGACTGGGACTTCCTTACCCACCTGTCTAGACTATTGGACATCCATCAAGCACAACTACAAACATCTTCTTCTTTTGGTTAACTAGTTTATTTGGCTAGCTAGAAACACCAATATTTTCGACAATAAATCCTCTAATGCAATCTTGGTCGCTTATAAAACTCTTGGTCTGTTCCAAAATTGGAAAGTTATTCACCCAACAATTGGGAAAAAAAGACTTTAATCAGCCCATGCATTATTGAGGATACTCCTATGGGTTGGATTGATAGCGCAACACATCGCATTAGAAATTTGTGTGGTGCAGGTGGTCTAATCAGAACAAGTAAAAACTCCTTCTTCATATGGACATTCTGTTGTGGCCTGGGAACCAACACAAGGGTTGAGCTTTTGGGGGCCTGGACATATCTACATTTAGCCACAATTCTAAACATTGAATGTCTACAACTGATCTGTAACATAGCCCCGACCACCAACAGGCTGAAGAATGTCACTACTCATATGATTAACTTAGTTCTGACAACATATTGTAACACCCCAGTATTCAACTGAGCTATGTCACATAACGTTTCTCTTCAAATACGTATATACACACACAGACATACATACATACTGAACTGCATGCAATTAAACATATACATACAATGCTCTAGCGGAAGCTTCCCATATAAAGCATAAAAAAATAGTAGCATTCTATAAATATACAATTTTTGGGCTGAATCAACAGTAAACAAAGACATGCATCATATATAGGGGTATACCCTTAAACATACGAACAATTACGATCATACATGCAATAAAACCCACAAAAATAACACATAAATGATAAAGCAACATGTAAATTCATCACATAACCGTTACTTGTCTTAGTAAGAATGTCACCAACTATGTACAGACCGTCCACGAACCTCCCAGCCTTAGACTACACTATTCATCACTCTCAACAGTGAGTCACCCCCGAGCTGGGACTAGACTCCACCTGGGAAAGGGGTTCCTAACCATGCTAAAGGTTCATGGTCAACCGAAAAGACTCCCTCTCAGGTGTTCACTCAACCACAACCTACAGCCTCTCCTTCCCCACATGCCTGTCCCACCCAAGGAAGTGTACCCCTTCTCTACTCAACAATCCTTCATCTCCCCCACTTCCCTTCTAGGGCCTCAACAACAGGCCGGAACAAAAGTCTCAAAGTGTTGTAGCCGTAGTTTATCACCTTCAGGAAATTGATCCCCAACAATTCTCTCACTCAGAGAATTTCTCACAGGCCTGACAACCCTCCTCTTCAATACCGCTCCCAAGATGACAGGCACACCAATAGGAATGGTTATTGATATGGTCTAGATATGGTGGTAGGAAGATATGAGGATATCTCAAGTACTAATGGATTGTATCATGGGTAATGGTTCTCTGGTCGAAGGAAAAATGGTAAGATTCCCCGCAATTCTTTCCCCTGCCCCCCACAATGGCATCTCTCTCCACAAAGGAACTAAGTCTCAACAATAAGTATGCATGTCTCCAACTTGACACTTGTCATGTTGGAAGTTAATCTGATACACTTGTCCCCTACTTTAGGACTTATGATAAATTAATTATCCGCACTTTATGTTTTTTAAGAAATATTAATATAATATTTATTTTTTGGCTTTAATGTCTCTAGCTTAGCCTTGTTCTTAACTTTAGGCCCTCCCTTTCCTTATTTGGTGGAATATAGTCCCCCTTCTCTTTTATCGTGGTCGATCTGTGTGCAATGATGTATTTTATATTAACATGAGACATATACAAAATAGGCGCACTGGCCTTTAACATCTAGGCGCTCTGGCCTAATTTCAAAACATAAGCATTCTAGCTTATAATAATGGCTCACCAGCCTATAATGCATATTATATACAAAAAGGTTGGTTGACCTTAATATTGTGAGCTCTTTAGTTACTGTGCATAGTACCTGTTGTCTTTAAGGTTGCGCTCACTTTAGTTACTGTGCGCTATATCTTTTGTCTTTAAGGTTGCACGCACTTTAGTTACTACGTGCGGTATCTAGAAATATGCACATTACACCACTTTACTCTGCAGTATATGCGCACACCATGCCATGAAAGGTGTATTACAAAAAAAATGATGTCTAAACAACTCATTATCTTAAATATACTTGGATTACATTTTCATTTGGGTTCGACCAAGGGATATTACAATCCCGTCCCCTTTTTTATAGACTGTCCTCGGTGCATCATGTACCCATATACAACAAAATTTTCAAAAATTTTCAAAAAGATGCGGGTATTCTGCCCGCATTGCATCCTCATGCTCCCAAGTAGCGTCTTCAGGTCCGTACCAGGTCCATTGGACCTTTACAATCCCTATGGCTCGATTATGAAGTTGTTTGATTTTTCGATCCATAATGCGCACCAAATGCACTTGGAAAGCGCCTTCTTGCTCCTCCTGAATAACATTTCAATCAATAACATGATTAGCATCAGGTATGTACTTCTTTAGCAATGATACATGGAATACATTATGAACAGACATAAATGCAGGCAATGCAATCATATAAGCAACTGGACCAATCCTCTCTAGGATTTCAAATGGTCCACAAAATCTGGCTGCCAACTTGGAGCAGCTTCCTAGCTTCAGGGAACTCCTATTAGCTTTCACTTTTAGGAAAACATGATCACCCACTTTGAATTCTCTGTGGATTTTGTTTTTATCAGCATAACTTTTCTGTCTCTTGGGCAACCTTCAAATTCTTCTTAATTTTTCAACATTTGGTCCTCCATCTCCTTGAGCAACTCTGGCCTGACTACTATTTTATCAGCTGGGTTATCCCAGCTTACTGGAGTATTTCACCTTCTGTCGTAAAGTGATTCAAATGGGCTCATATTCAATGGTGCATGATACCCATTGTTGTAAGTGAATTCTACTAAATGTAGGTAGTCTTCCCATTTTGATGGTTTATCCATCACATACATTCTCAACACATATTCTATCACTCTATTCACCCTCTCTGTCTGTCCATCAGACTCAGGATGGTAAGCTATACTAAATTTGAAATTCGTTCTGAATCCTTTGAACAATCCTTTCCAGAAATTCAAGGTGAATTTCATGTCTCTGTCAGACACAATCATTTTAGGAATTATGTGCAATCGTGCTACTTCCTTCATGAAAATATTAGCAACATTTGTTGCCTTGTGAGTAGTTTTTAGTGGAATAAAATGGGAAGATTTTGTAAGCTTTTCCACCACCACCATAATCGAATCATGCAGCTTGCTTGTTCTGGGCAATCCCGTAATAAAATCCATTGTCACCACTTCCCACTTCCATTTAGGAATGGGCAAAGGTTGCAAAAATCCTGCTGGCTACCTATGTTCTTCTTTAACTTTCTGGCATTCCATACATATTGCGATGTATTCTGTAATATCTCTTCATACCTGGCCAAAAGTATTGGCTCTTGACCGCTGCTACGATTTTTTAATATCCAGGGTTCCCTGCATAAGGAACATTATGCATCTCATTCAAAATTATACGTTTCAAGTCCTAGATGTTTGGTACAAAAATTATGTTCTTGTGCAGCAATATTCCATCTATTCCCAACTTATAAATATCCATCTTCTATGGTGTCTTACCTAGTTGTAATTTTGCTATCAATTCTTTGTACAGCAGGTCTGTATTTTCAGCCTCCATAATTTTTCTTTTAACATCAATCTGATACATGCTGATGGTTGTAGCATGTAGTTCATGCACCCTCTTGCTGAGTGCATCAGCCACTTTATTTTATTTCCCCTTGATATGCTTTATATCAAAGTCATATTCGCTTAGAAATTCTAACCATATGCTTTGCCTAGCATTTAGATTTGGCTGATCAAATAAATATTTCAAACCATTGTGGTCTGTTCTTAGCTCAAACCTTTTCCCCATGAGGTAGTGTCTACATTTCCTCAGGGCATGCACTATGGCTGCCAACTCCAAATCATGAGTGGTGTAGTTTCTTTCATGCTCATTCAACTTCCTTGATTCATAACATATCACAAATCCATTTTGATTGAGGACTCCACCAAGTCCTTCATTACATGCATCTGTGCATACAATGAAATCTTCATTTGGGTCTGCAATCCTTAGTATTGGAGCACTTGTCAATAATTGTTTCAAATGTTGGAAACTCCTTTCACAGTCTGACGTCCACTGAAATTGCATACCCTTTCTTTGCAAGGAAGTGATTGGGTGTACTATCTTTGATAATCCTCCTATGAATCCCCTGTAGTATCCTACAAGGCCCATGAATGATCGGACCTCTGTCACATTCTTTGGTGCTGACCATTCTCTAATGGCTTCTATATTCTCAGGGTCCACTTTTATCCCATCCCTTGAGATGATATGCCCCAAATAATGAATTTGTTTCTGATAAAATGAGCACTTGCTCAAATTGGCATACAACTAATGCTCCCTTAATACTTGCAACACCATCTTCAAATGATGCTCATGCTCTTCCTCTATCTTATATTATACAAGAATGTCATCCAGAAAGACAATGACAAACTTGTCTAAATATTCTCGGAAAACACCATTCATTAAGCACATGAAAACAGTTGGTTCATTTGACAACCCAAATGGCACCACTGTGAACTCATAATGACCATACCTTGTCCTGAAGGCAGTCTTGTTGATATCTTCCTCTTTATTTATTACCTGATGGTATCCTGATCTAAGATCTATCTTTGAAAAGATCCTTGCATCCTTCAATTGATCAAAAAGATCATCGATCCTTGGCAGAGGATACTTGTTATTTACAATCACTTTATTCAACTCTCTGAAATCAATGCACAATCTTAACGTTCCATATTTATTGTTTACAAACAATACTGGGGCACCTCAAGGTAATACACTTGGGAGTATATACCCCTTTTTCAGAAGTTCTTCAAGCTGCATTTACAACTCCTTCAATTCTGGTGTACTCATTCTGTAAGGAGTCTTTGACACGGGAGCTGCTCCTGGTGTCAGATTTATAGAAAAATCAATGTCTCTCTTTGGGGGTAGTCCTGGTACTTTCTTGAATACATCTTCAAACTCTTTCAGGACTGCATAATCCTCCAAATTTGGCACCTTGTCTTTAGGTGTCTCCTCCATATGAACTGCAAATATTTGACATCCTCTTCTATAACATTTCTTCAACTGTAATGCTGAAATTTCTCTAATGGTTACTACCCTGGGAATTCCCTACACTTTCCTTTGGTTCCCTTCTTCATCCAAGCAAGTGAATGCTTTGTTATGACAATCCAATAGAGCATGATGTGGGTCCAACCAATCCATCCCAATTAAACATTCATAGGAACCTAAAGGTAAGATATTCAAATATGCCTTGGTGTTCAGTCTGTTCATGTCCATGAGACATGACTTAACCATCTCATTAACCTTTCTTTTGGATCCTATAGCTAACTGTACCAACCAAGATTTTCCATGATTACTTCTTGGTAATTGCAAACTTTATACCATCTTAGGATCTATATAACTATGGCTAGCTCCTGAATCAATTAATATAGCAATGGTTTGGTTGTTAATCATACCTTCCACTTCAATCATGTGTGACTGATATTCTACTTGCTTGTTATCCAGGGCTGCATAGATCCTTGGCACATTTATGCCCATGTCCTCCACTGTTTCATCTTGCCGTACATTATAAACAATCCTTCCTTTTTCACCTCTGTAAGGACAATCTCTGAATCTATGATCTCATTTACAACCCCAACATTGAATAGGTGGATGCCTTGGCCTTTGGCCTTCTGCCTCTATCATTTTGGGCTCTTTAGAAGTTGGTGGTCCCTATGGACTATTTCTGAAGAATGATGGTTTAAATCCTTTCTTCCTCTAATCCACCTTGAACTTCTTTTTGTCTTCCCAAGCTTTTTGGAAAGTCGGCCTTGCTTTCTACTGATCATATAGACATTTATCTCACCTTATGGTCTCTTCCAATGTCTTGGGATCATCATATTGTATTTTGTCACTAATGAATGTTGGCAATCCACTCAAATACCTTTGAATTTTAACTATCTCATCCTTGATGAAAGAGACGTACTTTAGCAGTTCTAGAAATCTTCTTTCATATTCATCTATGGTCATGTTTCCAAGTTTGAGTTCACAGAACTCTTTCATTTTCTTGTCATAATATCTCTTAGTAAAGTATTTCTTCTCAAAATACTTCTTAAATTCCCTCCAAGTAAGTCTCTTCTCTTTAATGTGTTGTACCTGTAGAAGCTGATCCCACTACATGGATGTCGTTCCTTTGAGTTGATACATGGAAATTCTACCCTCTACATGAGAAGAATAATTATGTAATTTAAAATACTTTCTCATGCCCAAAAACCATGTTTCTGCATCTTCATCCTTCTTGTGCTCACCATCAAATGTAGGAGGTTTGATTTTGTTCATTTCTCCTCGTAGCTCATCTACCCCAAACCTCTTATGTTGTCTGATAGGGAATGGACTTGTGTTGATACCTGCTCTTTTATTAGAATGCTTCGGGGAGTGATGGTGGTGTCTGCTAACATTTCTTGATTTATTTTTCTCATCCGAAGGTTTGTGACTTCCATATTTTCTTGAGTCACTTTCTTTTTCCAATTTCTTTTATATTTTGTTCAGACTTTGCAATAACTTCATGTTGAAGTCATCTTGCTGCTCTTTGGCTCTCATAAGCCTTTCATTATCATCTTTATGGCTTTGGACATCCTTTTGCAAATTTTTAATGGTCTCTACCATATTCGGGTTTTCATCCCTTTCCTCTCCATGTCCATTGGAGTTTGTTCCTTCAATGTCCAAATGGACATTCATCCCTCTGCTCTCATCTTCTTGACTATAATTTCCCTGTGTCTCTTTCATTCCTATGGATTCAGTACTTTATCTGATATGATCTAGTTGTTGTTAATTCTGCAAAATGTACAGCCATTAAAACTTATTAGGTTAACTAAATCAACAATCCATGAGAAATATGAACTATTTCGGCTCAATAAATATATTAGAATTATCTTTTCTAATTTCTTGGTGTTGCCACCATGACAATTCTTAGACAAGACCCAAGTTTTGAGAACTTAGCAAGAACTACATCATCGCGCAGAGATACATCGGGTGAAAGGTGGTTTGTCAAAACCATTTTTGCATAAGTTCCAATGTCACGTGCTTCAATATGTAAAATACACCATTCGTGGGATGGGTGACGGTTAGTCATATCACTCTGTCTCATTCGCTCGATACATCACAGTCATTTGAAGTTAGGTGAATGCCACCATATAACGAACTCAAAAAGTTTAATCATTTGAAATGGATTAGTCGAGCATGGCGACCCGTCATACTTGTGTGCAAGTCTATCAGTGATTCATGATTGAGGCTCTATAATTACCAACTCTCGGGTATGGAAGCATCATCTTATCCATTAGTGAGCAGTCTCCAAACTTGTTCGAACTTCTCATCTCTACAAAAGTATTTCGGTGTCCACAAAACTGAGGTATATGGACCCAGTTAAATCCAATGAGACTGGTTATTCGGGCAACATGCTAAATTTTCTTGCGAGTACGAAGGAAAAGGTAGTCACGTAGATACTGGCGACTAAATTTCAAACAATACCTGTTACTGATTCAAGATTGGAAATCAGGCTAAATCCAATCATGAGAGATCTTCTTATCAATAGACTAGCTACGAAGAAGAAATGAAGCAAGCGACAGAAGAAAGAACCTGTCGTTGAAGAGGCTGAGAGTGTTGGAGAGAATCAATTGTTCTAGTTAGATTATTTAAAGGAGGAGCTAGCTAAGCTGAAATGAGCCCTCAAATACAATTGAGTATATTTCAGTGATTTTTGGACAGATGGTAGCAGAGGTAAGGAATCTTCGGAGATGATAGACCTGTTCTTGTATGATCTCTTTAAATAGGGCCACTGCTATTTTGAATCATCCCCTTTTGTAATTTTGGATTTTAAATGAATATATAACCGCAGAAGCGGATTTTGTACTGCTTATGACAAGATTCCAATTGATGGTGATATGAATCTTGTTTCCTTTAATATTATGTGTCTTCTTGTAACTTATATTTTACTTTCAACTGTTTGAATAAAACTCAGAATTCATCCCACTCGCTTAACTCATTTTAAAAAATACTTCAATGCAGTTGTGTATTCCTCTTTCTTTGAATACTATGTAAATTTTATATTAAACTCAGGCTCATCATCTTAATTAGCCTTTCAGATGATTTTGCGTGCATAAAATTCACCCTGTGTACCTTTATTTATCATGCACAGTGAATTTATAGGGTAAATAATGATTTCGTGCACCTGGATCTGCTATACATTTCCTCTTCGTCATGCCAATAACTTGCGTGTACTACTTATGCATTATGCACCAATACCCACTGAGCACTGTTTCTATTTTTCACTCAGATATTCTACATGCATTTCTCTATATGCATTGCATCATGCTAAAGTTAAATATGCCTTACCACATATAATAATTTGTATACCCCATCGAATACTCTGTCGCTACCACTCACAACTACCTACGCAGACCCTTGTCTACACTGTAGAGATACAACTCATACTCATATTGTGTGTGTACCAACCAAACTTCATTGTTCCTTACCATACTACACACACCATGTGCACCCTTACTATGTCTATGCACTCTGCGCAATGATAAATTTTGCACGCACATCCCTACATATTATTCTTCCGCTCTATGGCTCAATTTTCCATGAACGCAAATATATTGTATACCATATTGTAATTGACACCATACTGTAATATTGTCTCCATTCGAATTGTTTGGCCCATTCAGGCTCAGTGTCGAAAACTGTGGCTCTGATACCATATTATAACATACCCCCGACCACCAATAGGCTAGAGAATGTCACTACTCAGACACTTAACTTAATTCTGAAAGCATATTGTAACACCCCAGTATTCAACTGAGCTATGTCACATAACTTTTCTCTTCAAATATGTATATACACACACAGGCATACATACATACTGAACTGCATGCAATTAAACATATACATACAACACTCTAGTGGAAGCTTCACATATAAAGCATAAAAAAATAGTTGCATTCTGTAAATATATGATTTTTCAGCTGAATCAATAGTAAATATAGACATACAACATATACAGGGGTATACCCTTAAACATACGGACAGTTACGATCATACATGCAATAAAACCCACAAAATAACACATAAATGACAAAGCAAAATGTAAATTCATCACATAACCAGTGCTTATCTTAGTAAGAATGTCACCAACTGCATGCATACCATCCATGAACCTCCCAGCCTTAGACTACACTGTTCATCACTCTCAACAGTGAGTCACCCTCGAGATGGGACTAGACTCCACCCGGGAAAGGGGTTCCTAACCAAGCTAAAGGTTCACGGTCAACCGAAAAGACTCCCTCTTAGGTGTTCACTCAACCACAGCCTACAACCTCTCCTTCTCCACATGCCTGTCCCACCCAAGGAAGTGTACCCCTTCTCTACTCAACAGTCCTTCGGCTGCTCCACTTCCCTTCCAAGGCTTCAACAACAGGCTGGACCAGAAGTCTCAGAGCGTTGTAGCTATAGTTTAGCACCTTCAGGAAATCGATCCCCAACAATTCTCTCACTCAGAGAATTGCTCACGGGCCTAACAACCCACCTCTTCAATCCCACTCCCAAGATGACAGGTACACCAACAGGAATGGTTATCAATCTAGTCTGGGTATGGTGGTAGGAAGATATGAGGATAGCTCAAGGACTGACAGATTGTATCTCAGGTAATGGTTCTCTGGTCGAAGGAAAAATGGTAAGATTCCTCGTAATTCTTTCCCCCACCCCCCACAATGACAACTCTCTCCACAAAGGAACTAAGTCTTGGCAATAAGCATGCATGTCTCCAACTTGACACTTGTCATGTTGGAAGTTACTTTGATACACTTGTCCCCTACTTTAGGACTTAGGATAAATTAATTTTCTACACTTTATGTTTTTTAAGAAATATTAATATAATATTTATTTTTCTACTTTCAGCTCTCTAGCTTAGCCCTGTTCTTAACTTTAGGCCCTCCCTTTCCCTATTTGGTGGAATCTAGTCCCCCTTCTCTTTTATCGTGGTCGGTCTGCGTGCAACGATGTATTTTATATTAATCATGAGACATATACAAAATAGGTGCACTGGCCTTTAACATCTAAGCACTCTGGCCTAATTCCAAAACATAAGCATTATGGCTTATAATACTGGCTCACCAACCTATAATGCATATTATATACACAAAGGTTCCCTGACCTTAATATTGTGCACTCTTTAGTTACTGCGCGTTGTATCCGCTGTCTTTAAGGTTGCACACACTTTAGTTATTGCACGCTATATCCGCTATCTTTAAGGTTGCACACACTTTAGTTACTACACGCGGTATCTAGAAATGTGCACATTACATCACTTTACTACGCAGTATATGCACGCATCATGCCATGAAAGGTGTATTACAAAAAAAAATGATGTCTAAACAACTCATTATCTTAAGTATACTTGGATTACATTTGCATTTGGGTTCGGCCGAGGGATATTACATGATCGGTGATTCCAGAGTCATCATTGACTAGTTGAACCACATTGGAAAGCTCCACTCGATTGCTCTTCTGGCCTAGATGGACCACATCAGATCCATACAATGCCATTTCAAGAAGCTTACTTTCACACATGCCTCTCGAGAGTACAATAGGGAAGCATACCTGTTATCCAAGACAACGCTACAAAAAAGATAGGCTTGATCACTTACAATCAATGGCTCGATGGACATGAGGGGCCCACACATGTCATCAAAATATTTTAAGTCTGGAGGCACTAGTCTCTGATGGTTTTTTTTTCAATATTTCATCCTTTTTTGATGCATTTGTTTCGAACATATCTAGCTCTCTTGTAATCTAAAATATCTATTCTCTATAGCTCTGTTCTTTCACCTACACATTGGTTGGTAGACCAATTATAGGAGAAAGATTCTCCCTGCCAATCTTATTCCTTCTCTATCGATGTAATTGTTGAAAGAACATGTTATATTTTATAATATAACTAAGTAATTTTTTATTCATCCAACTCAACATTTATGTGTGCTACGAAATGATGCCATAACATGAATGTTCTAAGCATTAAACATCTTCATTTCCATGAAGATCTATATTGTACTTTATTTGTGTCAACCTATCAAAAGCAAAAGATAAAATCCCACATTGCTTTCTAGTGAACTCAAAACCTTTTAGCAAAGTGTTTTCCATGATATATAGATCGTAAGAATTAACAAAAATATGAATGAGTATCTTGTAAGACACCATGAACTGGCTTAGATCCATATAAACCTATGGATTTTTAAAATTAATATTGAGTCACATGTTTTTAATTTTGTCAAATTTTTATTGCATATAGTTTTGGGTTACGATTGTAGCACATTACATGTTATATAGATCGGATATATTGTTAAACTAATATTTTCCCACATTGGGTTTTTTATTGTAAAAGTGGGTGTTTATCATGTGAAAAATCACACTTTATTTCAGTATGGCATTCTAACCATATCACATTGTATCATTCAAAGTGATTGGTAAACATTTATTCCAAGTAATTGCTAAACATTTTTTTCCTTGGAGAAGTAGTTGTTCTCTAAGTCTTAGGTGGAATAAATAGAGTTCATAAAACTAATTAATCTAATTCAAATAACAATTAGTTTCTCTATGAATTTCGATATATTGTTCTTAAACTTACATTTGGTTAATGTGTATCCTTTTTCAAAGAGAGTAATAAGTAACAAATTTAAAAAGGAAAAAAAAAAAAGGGAAAGAATTGATTATTATTTTTTAAATTGTAAGCAATAATATATATAATAGATGTGTATGTGTATGTATGGCCTGCACTTATACTCTTGTAAGTAGTATTAGCATATGTATTTGCTTTTTTGTATTGTGTCATGACTACTTGATGAATGTGATTTCTTTCTTCAATGAGTAGAAATTACAATATTTTTTTTTAAGAACAAATATATGAACACTAATATTATAAAATGGAAAAAGATAATATCAAATGTTAATGTTAAAAAAAAATAGTATAATTGACTCAAATTATTTAAGGACCCAAAATTTGCAAATAATTAAAAACAAAGGATGAATATATGTTCTTTACGCTCTTTACACCAAATGTTAATGTTAAAAAAGATAATATATATTCTTCTTGACCCAAATTATTTAAGGACACAAAATTTGCAAATAATTAAAAACACGAGATAAATCTATGCTCTTAAACATAATGCTTTTCTTTGCTTTTAACTTTCAATGATGATGATGATTGTTACGGAGACCAACTTTACTTTAACATTTTGTATCTATGATCAAAGAAATTAGAGAGAATATTTCCTAAATCTCCATAGTTTTGATGAATTAATAGGTTATGAAGCTTATTAATACTACAAATATTTTGAAATTGAGATTTAACGTGGATATACATGACATTTTAAGAGAAAGCATTTTTCATCCTCCACCTTATAAGCATCACTCTTTTATGTCACTGCTTCTTATGATTTGTTCAATGCGTGTTTGGTAATGAAGCTTGTGAGAATTCATCCTTATTTTAGCAATGCCAATTTTCTTTTTAAAACTAGTTATAAGAAAAAAATACTTTTATTCGTTTAGATTGGAATCCCAGAAATTAATATGAAATACTTTAAAAATATAATAAATTCAAATTTATTGTAAAATAAGATTTAAATTTATTCTACTGAATTGGTAATTGGTCGGGTACATTAGAATTAAGACATTTGGGCCCACCTACTCTTTCAGCCAAGATACAACAAGTCAATATTTGGGGATTTGAATCTAACTGAAGAGAGTGCAAAACTTACCTCCCAATGTTTTAAGCTATTTACCTTTATTTGGGATTATTATTTTGTAAATAAAATTTCATAAATTTAACAAAAGCTATTTACCCTTATTTAAGATTGTTATTTTGTAAATAAAATTTCATAAATTTAACAAAAAAAAGATATATAGCATACCTTGTTTAGCACACACGCCCTTGGCCAATACAAGTAACCTTCACCTCTATGTTCTACTCAATATAACAATTCTGCATCCTTCTCAGATCTTCATAGGAGCCCTAAATGTATTTATGGACACACCATCAAACATGACATTGAATGCACTAAATTGGCATCAACAAAATTCCAAATAATTTTGTTCACTGAAAAAACCATCACATTGGATCCACAAGGATCATTGTACAACTGGACAGCTGAGAAATCGGAGTTTTTTCCTGCATACAACATACTAAAAGAGTGGATGCCCTAATCCTGCCTAAATTACTTCTGGAAGGTACTCTTCCCCATCTCTTGGTAGTCTCTCCATACTGGGCACTTTGGATCTTTCAAATAATAGTTTGACAGAGAGAAATACATAGAATTTGATCATCTTAAAACACTGCAAGTACTTTGACCTTGACACTAATTTTCACGTGGGTACGCAACATTCAATGTTTCAATGTTGTAATATATATTTGTGTATATACCAAGATGATCCAACGATGTATATATCTTTGTGTATATACCAAGATGATCCAACGATATATATATCATCGCATCATCGAATGTTGTGTAGCAAGTTGTTTATTTCTCACCCTCAATACCTTCGATCTTTCCTATAATAACTTGTCAATAATAATTCCACCTGAATTCAGGAATCCTAGAGCACTGGAAATACTTGACCGCAATTTCAATGAGCTCTGGGATTCTATTCCAAAATAATTTTGTAAGTGTACACAACTTCAAGAGATTACACTTTCAGAAAATAGTTGGATCGAGACTATATGAACATAAATATGTTGTCTATTCAAGTTGTAATATCTCGAATTATACGAAAATTGTTTTACTGGAAGTATTCCAATTTTAGGAATTTCACATCTCTGGGAGGATTGAACATTTTTCTACCAATCTCATTGGCCACATCTTCCAAGCTCCAGGCTATTGTACTCAGCTCTGGTCTCTCAAAGTTTCTTCAAACAACTTCCAACTTCAGGAATTGCACATCTCTAGGAGGGTTGAACATTTTTTCTAACAATCTCATTGGCCACATCTACCAAGCTCCATGCTCTTGTATTCAGCTATGATCTCTCAAATTTTCTTCAAACAACTTGATTAGAAGAATTCTAGTTTAATTGGGCCCGTAGAAATCAGAGTCCCTATATCTATATTCGAACAGTTTGGAAAATTCCAATCTTCCATCTTTGGCAAACCGTTGTTCTCTTATTATGCCAAGTCTTGCTTTAAATCTACAAATTGATATTATCCAAGCCACTACAAAATTGAGTAAATTGATCTTTTTTATCTTTCTTCAAACATGCAAAAGGCTAGCATAGTTGAGGGAATTTCCAATTTGATGAAGTTTGAATGTCTTTTTCCTAGGGGCAATCCTTAAAGGAATGGAAAAACGTGAAGTGAGGTTGTGTTTTTAATTGTGTTTTACAACAAACTTATCCAAACACCGACTGAATGGAAATATTCTTATAATGTTATACCTTTAAACATAAATGGAAGGATTGTTATAATATCATACCTTTAAACATTCTAGGTTTGAGTGGTTGTTGAATTTATTCTAAAACTAAATGGAAGGGAAAATTATTGCATTTCTTAGTGAGATATCATCCAATTTCACAAGTATAGGCACACACATGTCATTGTATAGACTTGAACTTTGGTGGGGTGATAACAATATCCCTCTTTTACCAACGTGACAAGTTATTATTGACAAAAACAAAAAGTGATTTGATTGGAAAGGTTCTTCAACTAACAAACCATGCAATCTCAAAAGGAGCGCAATTCTTGAGACTTTCAATGTGGATTCTTTTCAAAAGAATAACTACCTATCAAGTCATCCTTTACAACAATGCAACTTGAAATAGAAAAATAAAGAAGAGAGAAACTCAAAGATAGTTAAATTGTGTGGATGAACGTGGTCATATCCTAGGGATATTTATCAAGTTCTTGATTGTCAAATGTAAGAAGCAAGTCATGATTGAAGAACTCATATCAAGTTTAAAAGAAACATTATGAAGGGATATAAAAATATCAATAAGATAATATGTCATCCCTAATAGGAAATGGCGAGTAAAAATATTTTAATTTATTGTTATGAGGAAAATCACTCTATGGCATGGGGTAAACTACAACAGACGCAATGACTACAGAAATCAACTCTAATATCAAGTATGCTATATAAAAAAATATGCTAACTAGAAAAAATAAAGAGCCTACCTCGCCCGTGTTATCACCCCATAATTTATGGGAATCATCTTATGACTTGGATATTATCTGCATCTGGTGATTTGGTTCACAAATGATATTACATTCTTCAAATAATTTGTGTAAAAGAAAATAAAAAGAAAAAGAGAAAGAGAAAAGAGGGCAGAAAAGAATTGAAGCAAAGGCCCCATGCAATAATGACAATTTGGTCATACCTTTCAAGCATGACCAAGTTCTTTTAAATTTTCAATGCTGATAGGTTAGTGAATGCATCTGATCAGACCATCTAATCCTGAATAGATAGCCCCTAGGTTAGAATTAGTGAATGCATCTGATCAGACCATCTAATCCTGGCCAGGTAGCCCCTGGAAAGAATAAAATCTTGAACCAACTGTTTAATCTGGGTTGATTGCCTTATGACAGTAGGTTAGGACGTAGGTTAATTGTTTTGCCCACTTGCTGAAATAAAGCCAGATTGATAAAGTTGTTTCTCTTTGACTCCAAAGCCCAAATTCATTTGAATCGATGCTCCCCTTGTTGGTGTGTGTGAGAATTGTCGAAAGAAGCCCATGAAAATACCCTTACCCTAAGTTTTCCCCACACATGATTTATCCGCCCCCCTACTATGTCTCATTCACGTTTCAAGGGCATAAGATCGTGGTGCCGAAATCAACGGCTCACAGTTGATTCCAGACCCCCCCGTCCGTTCTGCCTTTAACGGAGGGGGGGGGGGTCCGGAATTGGTTATAAAAGGCGCGCAGATCTGAACGGTTCTCAATCCGGCGCTCAAATCAACGGTCCACAATGGATTCCGGACCCCCCCCTCCGTTATGTCTTT
>ML781337.1:925346-954264 GCA_009831015.1 Picea engelmannii
TTTCCTAATCTTTCTTCCATCCATCATATAAATTATTAAAGATCCAGTAAGCTTGTTATCTCGCCTTGTGAAAGAGTTCTTCAGTGTTTCTGGTTGTGTCTCGGATTTTATCAAGTACAGACCCCATAGCCCAATGGATGTGTATTGTGTCTCAACCACCTTTAAAAATCTTTTACAACAAAACAAAACTTGTGCCTCTAACTAGCCTAATATCTTAATGCAACAAAGCTAAATTATATAGAGAGATCCCTCTCTGAAGCTGGAAGGGATAGATCCCAGTTTTAAAATCGGTTGGTTAAGGTTACCTTTGTGTTTTTCCTCTTTTCAACCTCTAGGAAATTTACAGAGTGATAACAGCCCGAACGTTTGATGAAGACCACCATTGAGCACTCGACTCAAAGATTTATACCTACAACTTGTCCTCAACAACCAATATACACAAGCATATGGTGATAATATATAAAGTTAGCACATACAATAGAATAATCCATTAACATTCATAACAAATACGCCCATGGAATAATAATTCAAATATTTGCAAGACATCAATTGGAAGAGAAAAGAGTATTTCTATTAAAATGTGATCAACAAAAGTGTATGAATGACAAACTTACATATCAACACATCTTAGAACTGAGAAAATAAGTCCCTTCCAGCTGGGCCTCCACCACTTCAATCCTCCACCAAAGGCAAGCTCATATAAGAGAGACAATGAGGTTCTCCATCAAAGAGGGAAGAGCTTGGGGGTTGAACAATGTGTTCAGACTTTAATGGACAAAGGGATGCAGAATCAATATGAAGTGAATAATTTCTCCAAAGTAACCTTGCTCTCAAAAGTTGAATTCTTCTCCCTTTCCAAGATTTGTATATGGCCCATTTATAGCCTTCAAATGGAATTGAAGGGCTGAGTCGAAACGTTTTCAGTATATGAAAGGTTAAGGATAATGGATCTCGTGATGTGGCATGGATACCCGACATAATTTTTAATTTTGAGCAACAAACTCGATGTATGCGGGTTGTAGTGATGCAACCTGCATATACACATGTTGTATAACTGATGGGGCGTGTATATGTGGAAAAATATGATTTTTAGCTCTGGGAAGTGCAAAAGGGGACTTCAAGTCTGCATAGGGAAATGGAAAATGCCTTCTGAGAATGTTGCATGGAGTGAGGAAAATCTTGCTAAAATAGATGCCCCCCTAATGTGTGAGGTCAGAGGAGTATATGCAATGGCTGAAATACATTATAAATCCTAGAAGTGGAGTAATGGAGACCCAACTAGACAAACTAGTTTCTCATGAGAATATTACAATCCATAATGACTTTGTACACATGGCTACCAATTTGAATTACAATGCAGATCCATGTGGAAATATACCAAGAAGTTTTTCATGGCCATGAATAGGAAATACAAAGTAGATACATTCCATAGGCTATCATATTCATGAACAAGGCCCAGTGAAAACCAATCTCAAAATCAATCTGAAGATATCTGTATATAATGGAGTACAATCTGATCTCCCATGATCATTGAAGTCATATAAGTACTGGTCCAATGAATAATAGAAATAGCTCAGGAAATTTGTGACTATAAACTAATGTCTTCAAGTCTTCTACACGATCAACCAAAGGTGAAAGTCTACATCATGTGAATAGAGGAGTTGAGGTCGAACACAATGAGACTTCATTTTATTACCGATCATTAAGGTATACCGTTAACAAACGCGAAACAACCTACCAATAATGAAAGTAGGTATCAAGGCATCGAGTACATTCTTACAAGTGTGAATAAAGGTGTTGAGGTCGAACACTTAAATAATCCATTGATCATGAGACATTGATGTATTCCCAACTATCAATGGAGAGAGAAACTTCCATTGATGACTGCAAGCCTCTAGGTACTCATAGGACTCTAGGCCTCGTTTTTAGAATAGATGAGTTGAAGTCGATGGAAGGAGACCCACTAAAAGGAGAGCATTAAGGAATCTCTCATCATTCAGAATGAGGTACAAAGCAATAGATTCATGATTTGGAGGAACTCAGATGAAGAGGATTTTCATGAACCAACGACCCTGTGCTTCTTTCACATGCACCAAATGTAAGCAGTGCACAAAAAAGACCCTCTAAATAGAATCCAACAAGGAAAAATGTCGATAAAGGAAAGGAAACCACCAATAAGGATAATGGTATCAAAGACACTGCACAAATCCCAATGTGTGAATATATTTATTGTCCTTGAACACAAGGGAAACTTCCCAGTCAGTGACCAATGAGGAGATGTTGACTGCTAGGTTCAAGGTTACCTACCCATAATGAAAGTAGGACCAATGTGCATGGTAGGACTACAACTTCATGTCATTCTGAGACACACTGAGGGTATGACCAACATAAAAAGTCAAGAGTTCTCATAAATGGCCAACACATGCTTATAGACATCCTTTGAAAGAGGTCATGAGACATATGGAGGACATCGACAACATAGACTTGATAATGAAACTTTGTTATGCAGGAGGCACCAATCAAACTCTCCATATGGATTGGAAGAGTAACTAGTCGGAGTATTAAAATATAAGTAATGAAATCACCTTCCTAAGGTCATGCTAACAATGATACAACGATGTATATACCATCACTCCATTGAATGTTGTGTAGCAAGTTGTTTAATGCTTTCCCTTGACACCTTCAATCTTTCCTATAATAACTTGTCAGTAATAGTTCCACCTGAAATAGGGCATCCTAGAGCACTCAAAATACTTGACCTTAATTTCAATGAGCTCTGGGATTCAATTCCAAAATAATTGTGTAAGTGTACACAACTTCAACAGATTACACTTTCAGAAAACAGTTGGATCGAGACTATATGAATAGAAATATGTTGTTTCTTCAAGATGTAATATCTCGAATTATATGACAATTGTTTCATTGGAAGTATTCCAACTTCGGGAATTGCACATCTCTGGGAGGGTTGAACATTTTTCTAACAATCTCATTGGCCACATATTCCAAGCTCCAATCTATTGTACTCATCTCTGGTCTCTCAAATTTTCTTCAAACAACTTCCAACTTTAAGAATTGCACATCTCTGGGAGGGTTGAACATTTTTTCTAACAATCTCATTTTCCACATCTGCCAAGCTCTAGGCTATTTAATTCATCTCTGGTCTATCAAATTTTCTTCAAACAAATTGACTAGAAGAATTCTAATTTAATTGGGCCTGTAGAACTCAGAGTCCCTGTATCTATATTCAAAAAGTTTGGAAAATTCCAATCTTCCATCTCTGGCAAACCATTGTTCTCTTATTATGCCAAGTCTTGATTTAAACTTGCTAATTGATATTATCCAAGCCACTACAAAATTAAGTCAGTTGACCTTTTTAATATTTCTTCAAACATGCAAAAGGGTAGCATAGTTGAGGGCATTTCCAATTTTACCAAGTTTGAATGTCTTTTTCCTAGGGGCAATCCTTAAGGGAATGGAAAAACCTGAGGTGAGGCTATGTTTTTAATTTTGTTTTACAACAAATTTACAAATTTATCCAAACACCAGTTGAATGTAAACATTCTTATAATTTTATACCTTTAAACATAAATGGAAATATTCTTATAATGTTATACTTTTAAACATAAATGGAAAGATTCTTATAATATCATACCTTTAAACATTGTAAGTTTGAGTGGTTGTTGAATTTATTCTGAAACTAAATGGAAGGGAAAATTATTTCATTTCTTAGTGAGATATCATTCAATTTCACAAGTATAGGAACACACATGTCATTGTATAGACTTGAACTTTGATGGGGTGATAACAATATCCCTCTTTCATCAACGCAACAAGTTATCATTGAAAAAAATGAAAAGTGATTTGACTAGAAAGTTTCTTCACCTAACAAACCATGCAATCTCAAAAAGGAGCGCAATTCTTGAGACTTTAAATGTGGATTCTTTTCAAAAGAATAACTACTTATCAAGTGATCCTTTACAACAATGCAACTTGAAATAGAAAAATAAAGAAAAGATAAACTCAAAGATAGTTAAATTGTGTGGATGAACATGGTCATATCCTAGGGATATCTATCAAGTCCTTGATTGTTAAATCTGTTGATTTGTGTACCTTGGGAGGTGTTCCCCATGTGTTTTCCCTCCTTAGCACATGTTGGAAAGTCATTTGGCACTTTGTCCTAGTACTTTATGTCTATTTGTACTTTGACTTTGGTTAAAGTACATTATGTCACTTTTTGGTAAAGTGAACATTAAATTACCTTTTTGGTGATTTTGAGGAGACATGAGTTGACTTAGGGAATTAACCCAAAAGTGGGTTTTGAGATTACATTTATGAGGAGTGATCTCATCCTTTGATTTGGGATGATCTCATCCATTGGATCTTAGGTTTCCCTATTCTTGCCTAAAGAGGGGCAAAAGGCCAAAGGAGGGGCGCATTGTTCTAGAGGAGACTTTTGCTTGTGAGAGGAGGAGTTTTTAGAATTAGAGCATGAGGATTGTTGCATGAGGAGCATAGGAGGAGGCCGCTATCTTTGCATGAGTGCATCTTGGAGCAGCTACCACCTATTATTTTGTGGAGAGACTTCATCTTTGAGGAGGGCGCATGGCATTAGCAGGCTGTTTGCTTCCTGGAGAAGTTTCTAGCCATCAGTTTTCCTTGATGTCAGTTGCATAGTGATCACAGCAGCAGGACAGTCATTCCTGTGGAGGGGATTTACATTCTGACATCTCAGTGGATTTCTGGAGCAGATCTGGCAGTTTCAGAGGGGGTGCACCATTCATTTGGCCATCTGGCAGTTTGAGCTTGGATATCTTCTTCATTCTGGAGTTTCTATTGTACCAGGTTCTTATTGTATTTTGTTTACTGTAAAAGATATTAGCTCTACCTCATATATACATCATATCTCAAAACTGGTTTTCCCCGGGGGGGTTTTATCCAGGGTCATGTGACCAAAAATACCTGTGTCTACACATGCATTTTAGTGGCTGTTTATTAGCTCTTAGATCTGTCCATATTTCAGCAGAAAAGATAGTTTAGGTGTGTTGTTATTATTTGGAAAGCATGTATGTATTTTTCCTAACATAAAACTACTTGATAGAGCACCCAAACAGAGATAACAACCATAACATATCAGCTAAACCAAAAACTACAGTTGGCTGTTATAAAACAACAGAATTAAAATTTATGACAGCAAGAAAACTTAGAGTCTTAGCTTGGTCAAAGACAGACCAATAAGACAGCTGATAGGACCTGGAAATTTTACAAAATCTAAGAACCAAGTCATGATTGAAGAACTCATATCTGTTTTAAAAGAAACATTATGAAGGGATATAAAAATATCAATAAGAGAATATGTCATCCCTAATTGGAAATGGCGAGTAAAAATATTTTCATTTATTGTTACAAGGAAAATCACTTTATGACATGAGGTAAACCACAATAGACAGAATGATAGAAGAAATCAACTCTAATCTCAAGTATGCTATAAAAAAAAATATGCTAACAAGACAAGATAAAGAGGCTACCTCGTCCGGATGTTCTATGAAGACCACCATTGAGCACTCAACTCAAAGATTTATACCTGCAACTTGTCCTCAACAACCAAGATATGCAAGCATATGGTGATAATATATAAAGTTATCATATACAATAGCATATCCATTAACATTCATAACAAATACGCCCATGGAATAATAATTCAAATATTTGCAAGACATCAATTGGACAAGAAAAGAGTATTTCTATTAAAATATGATTAACATAAGTGTATGAATGACAAACTTATGTGGCAGCATATCTTGGAATCGAAAAACTAAGTCCCTTCCAGCTGGGCCTCCACCACTTCAATTGTCCACCAAAGGCAAGATTATATAAGAGAGACAATGAGGTTCTCCATCAAAGAGGGAAGATCTTGGGGGTTGAACAATGTGTTTAGACTTTAAAGGACAAAGGTATGCAGACTCAATATGAAGTGAATAATTTCTCCAGAGTAACTTTGCTCTCAAAATTTGAATTCTTCTCCCTTTCCATGGTTTGGATATGGCCCATTTATAACCTTCAAATTGAACTGAAGGGCCGATTCATAATGTTTCCAGTATATGGAAGGTCAAGAATCATGGATCTCGTGATGTGACATGGAAATTGATGCAATTTTTAATTTTTAGCACCAAACTCGATGTATGTGGGTTGTAGTGGTGCAACCTGCGTATACGCATGTTTTATAACTGATAGGGTGTGTATATGTGGAAAAATATGATTTTTAGCTCTGGGAAGTGCAAAAGGGGACTTCAAGTCTACATAGGGAAATGGAAAAGGCCTTTTGATCAAGTTGCATGGGGTGAGGCAAATATTAATAAAACAGATGCCCCTAATGTGTGAGGTCATAGGAGTATCTATGATTTCTGAAATACATTATAATTCCCAGAAGTGGAGTAATGGAGACCCAATTGGATGAACTAGTTGCTCATGAGAATATTACAATCCATAATGACTTTGTACACATGAATTCTAATTTGAATTACACTACAAATCCATGTGGAAATATACCAAAAAACTGTTCATGGCCATGAATAGGAAATACAAAGTAGATACATGCCATAGGATGTCATAGTCACAAACATGGCCCAGTGAAAACTAGTCTCAAAATAAATCTGAAGATATATGTATATAGTGGAGTACAATCTGATCTCCCATGATCACTGAAATCATATAGGTATTGGTCCAATGAATAATAGAAACAACTCAGGAAAGATATGACTATAAATTGATTTCTTCAAGTCTTCTACACGATCCACCAAATGTGCAAGTCTACATCGTGTGAATAGAGGAGTTTAGGTCGAACACAATGAGACTTTGTTTGATTACCAGTAATGAAAGTAGGTATCAAGGCACTGAGCACATTCTTACAAGTGGGAATAAAGATGTTGAGGTCGAACACTTGAAGAATCCATCGATCAAAAGACATTGATGTATTCCCAACTATCGATGGTGAGAGAACCTCCCACTAGTGACTGCAAGCCTCTAGGTACTCATAGGACTCTAGGCCTCATTCCGAGAATAGATGAGTTGAAGTCGATGGTAGGAGACCTATTGAAAGGAGAGAATTAAGGCATATTTCATTAGTTAGCACAAGGTACAAAGCAATAGCTTCATGATTTGTAGGAACTTGGATGAAGAGGATGTTCACGAACTAATGACCCTATGCGTCTTTTGCATGCACTAGATGAAAGTAGTGTACAAAAAATACCCTCTGAATAGAATCCAACAAGGAAAACTGCCAAAAAAGGCGAGGAAACCACCAATAAGGTTAATGGTATCCAAGACATTACACGAATCCCAATGTGTGAATAGATTTATTGTCGTCGAACACAAGGGAAACCCCCTAGTCAGTGACCAATGAGGAGATGTTGGTTGTTGGGTTCAAGGTTACCTACCCATAATGAAAGTAGGACTAGAGTGCATGGTAGGACTACAACTTCATGTGATTCTGAGACACACTGAGGGTATGGTTGATATACAAAGTCAACAGTTTTGAGAAATGGCTGACACAGGCTTATAAACATCCTTTGAACAAGAGCATGAGACATATGGAGGACTCCGACAACATAGACTTGATAATGAAACTTTGTGATGGAGGAGGCACCAATCAAACTCTCCATAGGGACTGGAAGAGTAACCAATCGGGGGAGTAAACTCTAAGTAAACTGATGAGAAAGTGGTTTACCATGAACTAAATTCAATAAAAATTGATGCGGTGGGGAAAATTTCTTCCTAAGGGGGAATTACTGAGATAGGTGGACATTCAACAAATATAGGTGACCAGTCATTGAGCCTATAACCATCTCAAAAATGGTCTCGAACCTTGTCAAAATCATAGCAATTTTGCATAATTGAACTTCCAATGCATTTTTCAAGATCTTGCCATATGTTTTAGGCAATTTTCACAAGCTAGAAGTCATACATTTTATGTCATAACAAACATATAGAACTCAGAATACACTTGTAATTGTTCAAATAATGCCCAAAAAAGAGTTCATATACAAAAGTTATGTCCACGGGAAGTTGATGTACTAGTTATGATCCTTGGGGACTACATTCCTTTTGTCACCTTGGCTTCTAGGATTAGGGTTTCTGGGTTTTAGGGTTTTTTCCTCATGTTTTTTTGGCATTATGATATAGCGTAGTTTGAATGTCTTTCTATGGGATTTTTTCAAATGATCGTAGTTGTCACATCTCTTCTCAAAGATAAGAAATCACCATTATAGTCATGTTTGTTGATATGTACATTGTAGCGCTTTTCATAAGTTTGTTCATTAATATAAATTGGTCTTCTTTTGAATATTGTGCTTCAATACTATGTTTGTGTTACTTCTACAATATTGCATGTTCTTTTTTTTTTTTTCCATTCAGTTCAAATCATAATATGGGAAAGGTCATTAGCTACGAGAAAAATTATTTTTCATTTCTTATCCTACATCCTATGGTAGGAGTCCAGAAGAAAATTGATGGTCCAGGGAAGTGGCAATTGACCTTCCTTCGTGCTACTAGGGATCCCACATATGGATCAAGGGAAACAAGATGGATTAGGAGAAACAAAATGAAGGAAGCATGTTGCAAGTTGTCTGGGACACAAATTAAGTAGATGTTTCCACAAGATTATTTCCCTTGCCTTAGTGGCTTGGAAAGAGTGTTGGGTGGGAAATGCATTTTGTAGAGGGATGATTCCCTATCCATGAATGAATTCTACAATTATTACCAAATGTTTAGTTATTCATAGACACAAATGGCCATTGTGTTAAATCTTATTCAAAAAACACTTGTGTCCAGTTACTATGTATGTATATAATGGCATTGGTGTGTATAAATTTCTTATTAAGTCTATTGGAATGGAAAAAAAAGAAGAAATGATCCATATATATAATATTCAAAATATGTGTATTCATTGACATGAACAGTGAATGTATATACTTCTAGAATGTATGCACTCTCATACCATTTACTTGCTCAATTGTTATTATGATAATATTCATCCAACTCAACATTTATATGTTTCCAAATGATGCCATAACATGAATGTTATAAGCATTAAACATCTTCGTTTGTGTCAACCTAAGATCTATATTGTACTTTATTTGTGTCAACCTATCAAAAGCAAAAGATAAAATCCCACATTGCTTTGTAGTGAAGTCAAAACCTTTTAGCAAAGTGTTTTCCATTATATATAGGTCACATGAATTAACAAAACTATGAATGAGTGTCTTATAAGACTATGAACTCACTTATACCAATATAAACCTACGAAGTTTTAAAATTTATATTGAGTCACGTGTTTTTAATTTGGTCAAAATGGTATTGCATATAGTTTTGGGCTATTGTGGAAGGTACTCTTCCCCATCTCTTGGTAGTCTCTCCTTACTGGGCACTTTGAATATTTCAAATAATAGTTTGACAGAGAGAAATCCATAGAATTTAGGCAGCTTAAAACACTGCAAGTGCTTTGACCTTGACATTAATTTTCACGTGGGTACTCTTTCACTGTCTTTTGGCCACCTCTCCTTATTGGTCAGTAATATAAAACCTGTTGTACAACATTCAATGCTTCAATGTTGTGGTAGGTGGTATATACATTCTGGGATATATCTCAGCGTATATATTAGCATTCAATGCTTCAATGTTGTGGCAGGTGGTATATACATTATGGGATATATCTCAACATATATATCAAGATGATCCAACGATGTATATACCATCGTATCATTGAATGTTGTGTAGCAAGTTGCTTATTTCTCTCCCTCATTTGAGCACCTTCGATCTTTCCTATAATAACTTGTCAGTAATAATTCCACCTGAATTCGATCATCCTAGAGCACTAGAAAAACTTGACCTCAAATTCAATGAGCTCTGGGATTCTATTCCAAAAGCATTGTGTAAGTGTACACAACTTCAACAGATTACACTTTCATAAAATAGCCGGACCGAGACTATATGAACAAAAATCTGTTGTATATTCAAGTTGTAATATCTCGAATTATATGACAATTGTTTCACTGGAAGTATTCCAACTTCAGGAATTGCACATCTCTGGGAGGGTTGAAATTTTTTCTAACAATCCCATTCGCCACATTTACCAAGCTCCAGGCTATTGTACTCATCTCTGGTCTTTCAAATTTTCTTCAAACAACTTCCAACTTCATAAATTTCACATCTCTAGGAGGGTTGAACATTTTTTCTAACAATCTCATTGGCCACATCTGCCAAGCTATTGTACTCAGCTCTAGTCTCTCAAATTTTCTTCAAACAACTTGACTAGAATAATTCTAGTTTAATTGGGCCTGTAGAACTCAGAGTCCCTATATCTATATTCGAATAGTTTGGAAAATTCCAATCTTCCATCTCTAGAAAACCATTGTTCTCTTATTATTCCACGTCTTTCTTTAAACTTGATAATTGATATTATCCAAGCCACTACAAAATTGAGTTAGTTGACCTTTTTAATCTTTCTTCAAACATGCAAAAGGGTAGCATAGTTGAGGGCATTGCCAATTTTACCAAGTTTGAAAGTATTTTTCCTAGGGGCAATCCTTAAGGGAATGGACAAACGTGAGGTAGGTTTATGTTTTTAATTGTGTCTTACAAAAAATTCACAAATTTATCCAAACACCAGTTGAATGGAAAGATGCTTATAATATTATACCTTTAAACATAAATGGAAAGATTCTTATAATATCATACCTTTAAACTTTAAACATTGTAAGTTTGAGTGGTTGTTGAATTTGTTCTGAAACTAAATGGAAGGGAAAATTCTTGCATTTCTTAGTGAGATATCATTCAATTTCACAAGTATAGGCACACACATGTCATTGTATAGACTTCAAATTTGGTCGGGTGATAACAATATCCCTCTTTCATCAACACCACAAGTTACCATTGACAAAAATGAAAAGTGATTTGACTAGAAAGGTTCTTCACAAGTCTCTAAATTAACCAAATTGACATCTCCAGATGTATCATCTAACAAACCATGCAATCTCAAAAGGATCACAATTCTTGAGACTTTCAATGTGGCTTCTTTTTAAAAGAATAATTGCCTATCAAGTGATCTTTTACAACAATGCAACTTGAAATAACTTGATCCTTTACAACAATGAAACTTGAAATAGAAAAATAAAGAAAAGAGAAACTCAAAGATAGTTAAATTGTGTGGATGAACATGGTCATATCCTAAGAATATCTATCAAGTTATTGATTGTCAAATCTAACAACCAAGTCATGAATGAAGAACTCATATCAGGTTTAAAAGAAACATTACGAAGGGATATAAAAATATCAATAAGAGAATGTGTCATCCCTCAGGGGAAATAGCAAGTAAAATGTTTTCATTTATCAAGAGATTATATTAATGATTGTAAGTTAGGTATTGATAAGGTTTACTAATAATATTGTGCCCATTGTTTAGCTAGTCACATCATAATAACTAGTTCCTCCCATTCCCATTCTTTAGATGCACATCAAATTGAATAAGAGGGGGAATGGAAGTTGTTACTAACTAGGATGTTAAGCCAAACATGATTCTTCATCGACCCTCCTATCACATTAACCCATCATGATGATGTTTGTGGTTGTCCATTCCCTTAATCTTATCACGCTTTACAATTCATTCTTTCATGGGGGTTTAGAATCAATGGTACATATATCTAGAGAAACTGTTCGAAAACATGTACCACCTTAGGATAATTACCATATAGTTAATGAGGGAAAGGCCTTAATTTCATTGCAAAAGAGAATGCATCTCATTCCATTAGGTGCATCTCATTCTAATGTGTATTTTGCATGAGCTCTCATACTTGAGATCTACAGAAGCTCTCTTACTTGAGATCTAGTTACCCATTTCATTGAAATTTCCTACATATCTTGTTGCAAGACCATGTTAAATGAAAAAGAGGCTACCCAAATAAGGGAGTAGGTTCTAAGACCCTTCAATGCCCATGAGTGGTATGACAACTGCTTAGTTTAGTAGGAAATTTCCACCCCAATAAATATGGTAGTTCTCTCAGCTCTAAGAAATTGGAGAGTAACAAAATTAATTGTGAAAATATCTATCATGTGATAGTTTATTTTGGGGATAATTGTAAGGACACATAAGAATTTCATGCCCACCAATGAGCTAAATTTAAGGAGAAGTATATCTCACCATTGAAGAAAATATGTTTTGCAACTAGTTTCCCAATGTTTGAAAATGATATGAGTAGGGAGGTGGTTTTTAAAAAGAAAGTGTTGTGCTTCTTGGAGATTATCATGATCAAAGTCCTTAAGTTTAAACCCCTTGTTTTAATGGAGAAGTAGGTTCAATTGCTTGCAAAATACAAGCTATCCCAAATCCATGAGGGAACTTATTCTCAATCGACTATGAGAAGCCTTTAGTCTAAAGATATGTTATCTCTCTATCTAGTATAATTTCTTTTAAGTTAGAAAAATGTTGTGTTAATATGTGTTAATATGTCAATGGGATCTTGGTTTGATGGCAAAGCGAGGGGGGTTATATTTCTCTTACTAAATTTCAAATCCTCAATAAACATGTTTTGACCCTCATGGTTGTCTCACCTATGCAAGCCAATATGCAATTGGGGCTAGCAACAAGGCCTCAATAAATGGGTTGTTTGATGTGGTTGGGTCTAGGTGAAAGTTCTAAGAATATTTGCCAAAACAAATACACCATATTCATGGCTTTTCAATGAAGGGGATCTTTCTATCTTGTTGTTTTTCAACCACATTCCATTGTGATACTTCTATAATAGGGGAAAGCCTATTTTTATAACTTTCTATACTAAAATTTCTACATGTAAGAATGCATACAACCCACTAGAGGCTTCTCAGCCAAAGGGATCTAGACTACATTCATTATATTACTCCCAAATTGGGGACAAGACTACTTTGAGAACCATCTATAGTAAATTTTTTAGTCGCATAATACATACAACCCACCCATGATTTCTTAGCTAGAGGGATCTTCTTAGAGTGTTGTGAACCATCTGCATTCCATTGTAATACTCTTAGATAGTGGGAAACCCTATTTTTGGATCTATATATAATAAAGGATCTACATGATTATGTATATTAAAGGTTCTATGTGGAAATTCTACACTTAAAGAGCATTATAGATAAATAAAAGATAGAAAAGTGATTGGAGAAATGAAATGATAATCAAGAGCCTTAATCTCAAGGAAGCCTTCTTGTTATTTTAACTCTAGTTAAGTGGTTAAATTGAGAATAAATATTAAGTCAATACACTCAACTTGTTATAATATTTAAATAGATCACTTTTAATTACCTTTTTTTCTAAGTAAACCCTCATGAAAAATCCTCTGAGCACTTAGCCATAATCTATGGATGATAAACAGGGTAAAACATCGTCCCTAATTATGGGGCCTAACCTGGTGGGGACATTGAGTGAGGCCCAACAATATCAACAATATAGTTGGTCAGGGACTTGACCCTGAGACCTCTTGCATCATAACCACAACACTCATCTGCTTGAGCTAACCCACCAAGCTTTTAAATTGAAGGACATCAGGGTGAGATTTGATCCACTTATGTGTGCACATGTCACATGATCTTTTAATATAATCTCTCTAGATGCAACCACACGTTTGGCCACTACCTAACTTTTAATTACCTTGTAGTGCAATTATATCAATTGTGAATATATTAGAAAAAATAAATAACTAGAAATTGTCCCTGATGGTGCAAACAACATTGTAAAAAGAAATCCATATGTTAAATGTAATATGTAATATGTTTATTTGAAGATAGAAAATGTGTGAGAAATGATATATATATATATAAACATGGTGGAGGAATGTATGGAATATTGACCTTTTTAATTCTCTAGAGAATATATCATGTAAAGCATCGTGGAGTCGACCAATCTTAAATGGGGCACTAAATGAGGCATAATTGTACATATTTTGTTCCTCCTTGGTTATGGAATTTTCAACAGGGCCACTATAAACCAAACAAGAGCTATCAATCACTAACAAATGCCATGGATATGATAATATGTTGTAAAGGCTTCGAATAGCATGGGAAAACATCTGACTATAATATAATTGAACGTGGATGGATCTCTGAGTAAGGTTATAAGTAATCCATGAGATTGTCCACCCTACTAAGAAATTCAAGTAAGTGAGCCACGAGAGTGTCCATATCCACCATGGACATGTTTTTTTCTTTGCTCTTCTCATCTCCATTTCTAACACAACTATTATGTCTTTTCTTAGGTTGGGACACAATCTCATTGAACAAAAGAAACTTGCTAAGCACCAATACTAGTAAGAGGCAGTCAAAGGGGTTCATAGTAGTAGAATGAAGCATTGTGGAACCATTCATGAACGCATGCTCCCATGAAGAAATTATAGTTGCATCATCCACATGATCTAAATTAAGATCTAAGATGTTTTGATCAATTGGTGTACTCTAAATAGCGATGCTAATGTAAATTGTCTTATAGGCAGTGACAACCTCTTTGAAGTTAGGGTTGTCGGTGCTAGTGCCATTTCCCCTTGTCATGCCCAAGTGCTTTGCATTGTGAACATTCCTCCACAAGGAAAATGAAAAGGTCCATATTGAGAAATTATGATGTTCCTAGGACTCACCCATGAGTCCACAATGTTTCTTTGGCTACTACCTTGGTTATTCAACAAGGGTGGAAAAAATATTATTTGGCTCGGAACCTCTTAAGGCCGTGGTTTCCATAGAGGGGTTTTTGTTAGCATACTTATTGTGAGAAGACAGAAGGCAAAGTATTTGTTTGTCATTGATGGAAAGCTCAGCCCGATGATGATGAACAAGAGAAAGTGGCAAGACCAGCAACCCAACGATGATCACATGGCAAGATCAGAACTGTAAACTCTAGGAGTCAAGGAAGCAACTCACGGCATAAAATCCTGAAATGTGATAGATCGGAGCATGTCAAAGACTCCATTTCAGATTTTTTGTAGACCAGGAAATCAGAGTTTTGGATACCGGGAGTTGGAGGAGTCAAGAGTCGAGACTCTTCATCATAGGAGTCTCAAAGTCGCGAAATGTGAAACGCCAAAATCCCGAAATAGGCACATCAACAAAGATTTTCGCAGACCGGGAAATAACTCCATTTTGGAGTTCTGGATACCGAGAGTTAGAGGAGTGAAGATTCGAGACTCTTCATCACAGTAGTCCCGAAGTTGGGAAATGCAAAACTCTGAAATCACAAAATAGGCACATCAACAAAGAGTTTTGTAGACTGAGAAATAACTCCATTTCGGAGTTCTAGATACAGAGAGTTGGAGTGTCAAAACACTTCACCACAGGAATGTCGAAATGCCGAAATGAGAAAAACACCTTTTGGTGTAGGTTTCGGTTACCAAGAGTTGGAGTGTTGAAACACTTCACCACAGAAATCATGAAATGCTGAAATGCAAAATTGCGACATGGAGTTTCGAGGATCGTGACATGGAGTTTCGGAGTTTCGGGGATTGCGACATGGAGCATCAAGATATCTCATCACAAGAATTGTCGAAATTGCGAAATTGTGAAATGCGAAATTGTGACATGGAGTTTCATGGATCGCAACATGGAGTTTCAAGAATTCACGACATGCGAAATCGCGAAATGCTGAAAGGGACTATTGTGAGTCTCGAAGACTCGAAGGGAAAAATGTTGAAATCCTGTCAACTGTTTGATTAGGAAAAGAAGGGATCAAATTATGAAGTTTTGTGGACCATTGATCTGGATCCATTTTGAGGATCACAACTTGGAGAGTCGAGATGCTTCTCAACAGGAATTCGTGACATGCGAAATCGTGAATTGTCGAAATACGAAATGCGAAAGAAATTTTGTTTACTGTAATCCAACAGTGCAGGTGAATTTGAATATGATCGAAGGGCTATTGTTTCACCTCACAGTTAATTGATCAGTTATGATTCAGTTAGAAAAATTGATTGACGATTCTTGATTGGTTGGCGATTTAGTTGCTAAGGCGTGTGTGAATAAAATAAGATATGAGATGATTGTGCATGGTTGGTCGTTCTGAATGAAAAATGAGTTGAACTGTAAGAAAGGGAAAATTACAGTATGCGTAGTATGAGACGAATAGTATGCACAGTGTGAGATAAAACTCAGAGATGAGTAACAGATGAGGAATGGACAAAAGCAAGAGAATAATTGCAGAACAGCTTGAAGCAAAGAAGAATTGCAAAATAGACAGAGGAAGAGAAGAATTGCATAACAGTCAGGAGCAGACCATATTTACAGAACAGAGAAGAACTGGTAAGAATCGATTTATCTCTGTTGTTGGTTATTCAATCATTTATTTATAAACATGGAGGTAGGGTGGTGTTAGGGAGAACTGTTTTCCTCAGAGGTTCAAGTGGGTGCTTGAACATAGGGAGTTGTAGCTTCCATCTGGTTGCATCCAAAAAAACTAGGGTGGCAAGGTGGTGCAAAGGAGAACAATTGTTCTTTGTTATACAGGTTGGTACCTGTGTGACTGGAAGTTGGTGCTTCCATCCAGTTGGTGCTAGAACACTTATGGAGTTGTAGCTTCCTTCTAGTGGGTGCTAGAGAAACAAGAGAGTTGATTCTCTCAAACAAGTTGGATCATGTAAAACAGAGGTAGTATCCTCACATTGAGTTGGTGCCCAATTATAGATGATGTACATAACTTAAAAGACTGCCTATCATTTCGAAGAAGAAGAGGTTTTTTCCCTTTATGGGTTTCCTCATGAAAATTTGTCTCTGTGTATATCTTATGTGTAAGTGATGCTCATTATTTATGTTGTCCATATGTAGTATAATATCGATGGTCACTTGGAGAAATATTAAAAATGTTTTAATTGAATTAAAATTGTTTAAGCACAGTAACAACTGATTCATCCCCCCTCTCAGTTGTCTTAGTAATTTCAACAATTGGTATCAGAGAGGGTTCCTTTTATTTAAAGGTGGATCTGTAAGCTTAAACATGACAAGTCATGAAGGGACTTCAGCCAGTAAGCCTCCTCTATTTGATGGAACAATTTTTTTCTTTTGGAAGGTTAGAATGAGAACATACCTAATGGCCTTAGGTGTTGATGTTTGGGATGTAGTAGAGACTGGATACATAAATCCTGTTGTGCTAGCTTTGAATGATGATAAGTTGGAATTTAGCTTTAATGCTAAGGGAATGAATGCTATCTTGAATGGACTTGCAAAATCCGAGTTTGTAAAGGTGATGCATCTTCAAACTGCCAAAGAAATGTGGGATAAACTTATTAGTAGCTATGAAGGAAATGAGAAAGTAAAAGATGCCAAACTTCAAACATTTAGGTTGAATTTTGAACAACTAAAGATGAATGAAGATGAAACAGTTAGAAAGTATTTTTTAAGAGTTGAATAACTTGTGAATGCCATGAAGGGTCTTGGTGAGAAGTTTGAAGAATCACTCTTAGTTCAGAAGATTTTAAGATCTCTGCTTGATAAATTTAATCCAAAAGTCTCTGCAATAGAAGAACTAAATGATCTTAAAACTCTGTCCATTGATCAACTTCTAGGAACTTTAACTACATATGAAATGAGAATTAGCAAAGATAAATCCATTACTAGAGAAGCATCCCTTAAAGAAGACAAGAATACTGATTCAGAATTAGATGATATTGAGGCAAAATTTGTGAGAAGGTTAAAGAAAGGATCAGGAAAATATCAAGGCAAGTTTCCCTTCAAATGATTTAACTGTGGTAAGATAGGTCATTTTGCATCTAAGTGTCCCCATCAGAAAAAGGAACAGAACTTTGATGATGAAAAGAATAACAAATTCAAGAAATATAGTAAGAAGAAAAGTGTGTGTGCAAATAATGACAATTCCTTAGAAGACACCGATAGTGACTCTTCTTGTGAAGATAAGGTAAATGACTTCATGATTATGGACAAAGAGCATTATGATAATAAAATCATAGGCAGTGATGATAATGATAAAGATGTTTTGGTTGATATGGAAGGAGAACTGATTAGTGCACTGGAAGAGATTGACAAACTCAGAATTAAGAACATAAAGCAAAAACATTTGTTGATATAGTTCGAGAAAGATAGTAAACAGCCTGATGAAGACTTTGCCCTGCTGAAAGTGGAATTAGAAGAGGCAAAGAAAATAGAAGACATATTGAAACAACAATTGTCAGAGAAGAAAGTGAGGTGTGAAGCCTTACAATAAGAGATAGAAAAAACCAGAAAAGAAATGGAGAAGTTTAAAGGATTGTATCACCAAAATTTGACAAGTATTAAAGCCTCGGAAGGATTAACCTCCATTCTAAATCAACAAAGAAACCCAACGTTGAAAGCTAGATTGGGGTATGAAGAAGGATCAAGTAGTGATCATCCAAATAATATAGAACCTATCAAGTTTGTCAAATCCTCAAACATTGACAATAGTCACTCTGCAAAAACAAAGAAAGAAAATCAGCCACCAAGAAGGAATGAAAGAAAAAGTACCAGAACTGAATCTATAGATCAGAGAGATTAACGGCATGAAAGAAATTGACCTCCTCAAAGAAGACACATTTTTCCAAGGTACAAAGGTTTTTTCTATGGTTATTGTTTTTTCTTCTCTAATTTTGGTCACAAAGCTATAAACTGTTCTTTAAGATTTAGATATGAGCAATCAAGTTTTTCAAGGAATAATTATCTTCCACTACAAAGATTGAGACAACCAAGCAACAAACAATCATAGACTATAAATCATGTGATGACTGGGAGAAGGACACAGGTGAAACACAACAACAGTTATGAGCATAACAATCGTTATGATCTGTTATTCAATGAACCAGAATGTTACAACTACCATAATTATGGACATAAAGCTGTAGACTATCACTTAAGGAATTACAAGCCAGATTTGATCCCCACTGTTGAAAATGTCAAGGTTTGGAAGAAGAAAGAAGATGACAAGTGTGGACTAGTGTTATCAGCCCAAAGACAAAAGAATCCCTGGTATATTGAAAGTGGATGTTCCAAACATATGACTGGAGACAAAAGTAAGTTTCTAACTCTAAGTGAAAGAAAATCAGGGAATGTAACTTTTGGAAATCATGCACCAGGAAAAATAAAAGGTAAAGGAATGGTAAGTTTGAGTAATGGAAAAAGGAAAGATCAGGATGCATTGTTTGTAGAAGGTATGAAACATAATATGCCTAGTGATAGTCAAGTCTGTGACCGAGGATGTGAAGTCATTTTCACCTCTAAAGATTGTAGAATACAATCTGTGAATTCAGGACAACTAGTTGCAAAAGGGATAAGAACAAAAAACAATGTCTATGTGTTAAAAGAAGAAAAAGTAGAATGCCACCTAAGAAAGTATGATGAAAGTTGGTTGTGGGATAGGAGACTTGGACACCTAAATTTTGATCATATAATCAATCTTAGAAACAATGGGGCAGTAAAAGATCTTCCAAAGATATCAAAGCCATATGACTCTATTTGTAAACCCTGTCAGATAGGAAAAATTACTCGCACTCAATTCAAATCAAAAAACTTTCCTTCAATAGAAAAACCTCTCCAGCTAGTACATATGGATTTATGTGGACCATAAAGGAAAAAAGGTACACTAAAATAAAATTATTTTATGTTGATTATTGTTGATTATTCTAGACTAACATGGGTTTCCTTTTTGAAGGAAAAATCTGAAGCATTTGAAAAATTCAAATTGTTTAAGGCTTTGACTGAGAATCAAATAGGAAAAAGATTAAAGGAGGTAAGGTCTTATAGAGGAGGAGAGTTTAGTTCATGGAAATTCAAAGAGTTCTATGATAAACATGGGATCAAAAGAGAGCACAAAATTCCAAGGACTCCACAACAAAATGGAGTTGTTAAGAGGCAGAATAGATCAGTACAACAAATGGCAAGATCAATGATGAATGAAAGGAACATACCTCAGACATATTGGGTAGAAGAAATTCATACAGCTGTTCATATCCTTAACAAAGCTCATCTCAAGCCACACAGTGACAAGACTCCTTATGAACTATGGTTTGGAAGACCTGCTTCAATCAATCATTTTAAAGTCTTTGGGAGTAAATGTTATATCAAGAACAATGATGAAAATATTGGCAAATATGATGACAGGGCTGATGAAGGTATCTTCTTGGCTTATGCTAAAAATAGTAAAGGGTACAGATGTTACAATAAGAGACTGCATAAACTGGTTGATTTTATAGACATAAAAGTTGATGAAGAAATCCCGGTCAGAAATGTAAGCACTGTTGAACCAAGCTCAGAAATGTAAGCACTGTTGAACCAAGCACATAAGATATAGTTGAAGATGAAGATGAACATGTCCAAGGATCAGAAAGGGAAGAATATGAATCAAATGAAGATATGAATACTCAGGATAACACAAATTAGCAGAAAGAAGCAAAATCACCTCTCAGAATTGTTACAAAGAATCATCTTGAAAATCAGATAATTGGAGATATGAATAAAGGAGTTCAGACAAGAAGGAAATTGATTAAAGACTCATAACAATCTCATGTTGCTTTTTTATCTATGACTGAACCTAAAAAAATTTATGAAGCCAACCAGCATGATGATTGGGTTAAAGCAATGAATGAAGAGCTTGATCAGATTGAGAAGAACAATACTTGGGAGCTTGTCCCTAGACCTGAAGATAAGAATGTAATAGGTTCCAAATGGGTGTTCAAGAATAAAATGAATGAAAAAGGACAAGTTGTTAGAAATAAGACCAGATTGGTCTGTAAAGGGTATGCACAAGTTGAAGGTTGGGACTTTGATGAAACTTTTGCACCAGTGGCAAGATTGGAAGCCATCAGAATGTTTCTTTCTTATTCATGTCATCAGAACTTTAAAGTTTATCAGATGGATGCTAAGTCAGCATTTCTTAATGGAGAGCTAGAGGAAGAAGTATATATGGAGCAACCTGAAGGATTCTCATTGACAGATAATCCTAATTATGTTTGCAAGCTGAAGAAGGCCTTATATGGACTGAAACAAGCACCATGAGCTTGGTATTATAGACTGGACAAATTTTTATAAGACAAAGGGTTCAAGAAAGGTACTATTGATAGCAACCTCTACATTAAGTCTGAAGGTGATAATTTACTAGTTGTTTTGGTTTATGTAGATGATATTATTTTTGGCTGTACTAATGAATCATCTGTCCAGTGGTTTTCTAACTCTATGCAAATAGAATTTGAGATGTCCATGATAGGAGAACTGTCATATTTTCTGGGTTCACAAGTAAATCAAAGTTTTGCAGGAATATTTATCTCTCGAGAAAAATATTTGAAAGAGATGTTGAAGAAATTTCAGATGGAGGATTCCTCTCCTGTTAGAACACCTATGGTGGTTGGTTGCAAGCTTAGTAAAGATGATATTTCATCAGATGTTGATCAAAGGACATATCTCTCTATGATAGGCAGTCTTCTATACATCACAGCATCCCATCCTGATATAATGCAAGCTGTTGGAATGGTAGGTCATTATCAATATGCTCCTAAACAAAGTCATTTGGTAGCTATCACAAGGATATTCAAATACTTGAAGGGAACAATGATGTATGGTGTGTGGTATCCCAGAATTCAGAATTTTCAGTTAAGTGCTTATTCAGATGGAGATTGGGCAAACTGTGTTGATGAGAGAAAAAGCACCAGTGGAGGAGCATTCTTCCTGGGTGACTCATTAGTAGCATGGCTTTGTAAAAAGAAAGGATCTATTTCCTTATCAACTACATAAGAAGAGTACATTGCTGCTACTACCTTCTGCACTTAGATTTTATGGATGATACAAACTCTTGCAAATTTGGAGGTAACTTACACTGATCCCATTCCACTTCACTGTGATAACACCAGTGCCATCAGTCTCTCTAAGAATCCTGTACTTCATTCAAAATCTAAGCACATACCAATAAATTACCATTTTCTCAGAGAACAAGTTACAAACAGAATTGTTCAGATGAATTATATTCCTTCCACATAATAGATAGTTGATATCTTTACCAAACCATTAGCAGCGACCCCTTTTGGATATCTTCATCAAAAGTTGGGGGTTATAACTTCTTTTATCTAATCTGTTCACCTGGTCAAGGGGAGTACTTATTGAATTTCTATTGTATTTCTAAGCTACTCATAGTTGACAGGGGGAGTATGTACTGCAACAACTCAGGGGGAGTGTGTTTCTTCTTTGACAGTGATGTCAAAGGGGGAGAAAGTGTGGTAATTTCAAGGATGCTACTGGTAATTTCAAAGATGCTACAGTGGTATACTTGGATGTTCTTCAAGGGGTTGCCATCAATGCCAAAGGGGGAGATTGTGGGAATATTTATTACGGGCAGATAGAAGGAAGATTATTTGTTTATCATTGATGGAAATCTCATCTCAACGATGATGAACAATAGAAAGTGGCAAGACCAGCAACACAACAATGATCACATGACAAGATCAGAACCGTAAACTCTAGGAGTCAAGGAAGCAACTCACGGCAGAAAATCCTGAAATGCAATAGATCAGAGCATGTCAAAGACTCCATTTCGGAGTTTCGTAGACCAGGAAATAAGAGTTTTGGATACTGGGAGTTGGAGGATTCAAGAGTCGAGACTCTTCATCACAGGAGTCCTGAAGTCACGAAATGAGAAACGCCGAAATCCCGAAACAGGCACATCAACAAAGAGTTTCAAAGACCAAGAAATAACTCCATTTCAAAGTTCCAGATACCAGGAGTTGGAGGAGTCAAGAGTCGAGACTCTTGATCACAAGAGTCCCAAAGTCGTGAAATGTGAAACATTGAAATCCCAAAACAAGCACATCAACAAAGAGTTTCGCAGATCGGGAAATAACTCCATTTCGAAGTTTTGAATACTGGGAATTGGAGTGTCGAAACACTTCATCACAGGAATGTTGAAATGCCGAAATGCAAAAAACACCTTTTGGTGTAGGTTTTGATTACCGGGAGTTGGAGTGTCGAAACACTTCACCACAGAAATTGCGAAATGCCAAAATGCGAAATTGCGACATGGAGTTTCGGGGATTACGACATGGAGTTTTGGAGTTTCGGTGATTGCGACATGGAGCGTCAAGATATCTCATCATAAGAATTGTTGAAATCATGAAATGTCGAAATGAAAAATTGTGACATGGAGTTTCGGGGATCGCAACATGAAGTTTCAGGAATTCACGACATGCGAAATCGCGAAATGCCAAAAGGGACTATTGTGAGTCTCAAAGACTCAAAGGGAAAAACGCTGAAATCATGTCAGTCTCTCAATTAGGAAAAGAAGGGATCAGATTATGAAGTTTTGTGGACCATTGATCTAGATCCATTTCGGGGATCGCGACTTGTAGAGTCGAGATGCTTCGCAATAGGAATTTGTGAATTGCCGAAATACGAAATGCGAAAGACATTTTGCTTCTTGTAATCCAACGGTGAAGGTGAATTCAAATATGATCGGAGGGCTATTGTTTCACCTCATAGTTAATTGATCAGTTACGATTCAGTTAGAAAAAATGATTCATCATTCTTGATCGGTTGGTAATTCAATTGTTGAGGCATGTGTGAATAAAAGAAGATATGAGACGACTGTGCATGCTTGGTCGTTCTGAATGAAAAATGAGTTGAACTGTAAGAAAGGGAAAATTACAGTATGTGTAGTATGAGACCGAAAGTATGCGTAGTGTGAGATAAAAATCAGAAATGAGTAACAAATGAGGAATAGATAGAATCAAGACCAGAATTGCATAATAGCTTGAAGAAGAGAAGAATTGCAGAACAGACAGAGGAAGAAAAGAATTGAAGAACAGTCAGAAGTCGACCAGATTTATAGAACAGAGAAGAAGTGGCAAGAATCGATTTATCTGTGTTGTTCGTTATTCAATCATTTATTTATAAACAGGGAGGTAGGGTGGTGCTAGGGAGGAATATAGTCCTCGGAGGTTCAAGTGGGTGCTTGAACATAGGGAGTTGTAGCTTCCATCTGGTTGCATCCAGAAAAACTAGGGTGGCAGGGTGGTGCAAGGGAGAACATTTTCTCTCTGTTATGTAGGTTGGTGCCTGTGTGATTGGAAGTTGGTGCTTCCATCCAATTGGTGCTGGAACACTTAGGGAGTTGTTTCTTGCTTCTAGTGGGTGCTAGAGAAACTAGAGAGTTGGTGCTCTCAAACAAGTTGAAGCTTGTAAAACATAGGTAGTAGCCTCACATTGAGTTGGTGCTCAATTATAGATGATGTACAAAACTTAAAAGACTGTCTATCATTTCGAAGAAGAAGAGGTTTTCTCCCTTTATGGGTTTCCTCGTGAAAATGTGTCTCTGTGTATATATCATGTGTGAGTGATGCTCATTATTTATGTTGTCCATATGTAGTATAATATTGATGGTCACTTGGAGAAAGATTAAAAATGATTTAATTGAATTAAAATTGTTTAAGCACAGTAACAACTGATTCACCCCCCCTCTCAGTTGTCTTAGTAATTTCAATAGTTGTTATTGTCACTGAAATATCCAAACGACATGGATATTAGACATAGCACCCTCACAGTCATTGTTGGACTTCAATCTCCCCTGGGCACTATATGAGATGGGTGACCAGAGAATAATCTCTATGATAGTGTTGTGTCTTAGAGAAAAATAAAAGTGCATGACAAAGGAAACATGGAAGGAAATCAACATTCACAGATGGATGACCACATGTTATTTGGATGAATGTATAGGATTACATCATTGGGCGACCATGAATTGGGTGAATATGCATGATTGACTAGAGAAGGGATGTGGAATGATCCAGATGAATCGACTGTCATCTAATGGATTTGGATGGACAAAGAGGCCTCTACACACCCCATAAATATAATATACAATTCACAAAAGGGACTATAAGTGTTACTCTAGGGTTTCAGTTATCTTTCTATGAAAACTCCATCTCTTTTGTCTTCAACCAACTTTCGATCTCTGCTTTTGTGGGATCCTATAGTCTCAGCATCCCCTTCTAGCAGCCCATTCTTTTCTCCTTCTCATCTTCCGCTTCAGTATTCTCTTGACCCGCCTTCTGCATATCTCACAAAATCCTGTCTACTCAATCCTCTATTGTTCCAACCAACGACAACAGAACCATTTGTTGGTTAGTATTTATCTGTCTGATTTTGTATCTTTAACTTGTTTAACCCAGGGTTCATGTCTTTTTGGCATTCCAACAAAGCCTCTAAAAAATTTGTCCCTTCTGGTAAACCAGAAGGCAACACAGCGCACAGAGTGAACTATGCAGTCTCACCCAAGATAGTCTTAATGGGTGGCTGCAATACTCATGTGTTTGCAGCCCAGGATTGACTGGGGATATGAGAAATGCACGCTAGGAGTTCTACTTTAACCTATTAACGCAATAAATTGGCATTCACGATTATGCATGGAATATAGTCAACCCATTCATTTAGCATATTATTAACTACTGAAAATAGTAAGGAAACATATGCATTCAATCACATAGCACAGGTTTTACCCTGGTTCACCCCCTCCTGGGCTACGTCCACAAATATTTGGCTCTTATGCTCTTTTATTATAGTAGTTCCAAAACTACAACGTCGTGCACTTTACAACTCCGTCCATATGGGTCGAGATCTATTATTAGGTGGACTAGATAACACCATCCTCCTCAGCCTGCGATCTAACCCTCAGGATCTACCCTCCTTATTCCTCTCCATCTCAATAGATTACAAAATTAGGTCTCATAGCAAAATATTACAACTAGCTATCAAAATAGGGATCCTCCTCTAGACTTGTTATGACCCTTTTGACTCTGGTCTCTACTTTTTTTCTCTCCCCTCTATGAGACCTAGGTATCTATATTTATACGTTTATGGTTCACCATCCATTACAATGTATTTCAAAAACCCCAACCCTAACGTGATTAGGTGTTCGATGCATGCGCGTGTGTTGCTCTTCCTTCCAATTGTCACTTCCCTCGTGCATGCCTTCTTTCCCAAAATAACATTTCTTTCCGCTTTTTCCTACTTCCAACAAGCCTCATTGTAATCATTCTTCTTAGACGAATGCACGTAGCAGCCACATCTCTTCTCATAGATAGCTACCACCATTCGAGCAAGTTGTTTTCAGCTCTGCAATTTTACAGTTTCTGTTGATTAAGGTTGGTTGTGATTGATGTCAACCCTTGAAGAAATCCCTGCAGCACAAAGGTTTGGGTAATGGACCCAATATTGTTTGATGTAAATATGACTCATTATTTTCTTGTCATGGTTGATAAGAATTAAAGATGGATGAACTCCAAAGTGGTCCCCTTATGGTGAAATCCCTCACAGGAAGACGCTTTGCAGAGTAAGAGAACCCATGCTTAATTGTGGAATAATGAGATGAAGGACAATGAATTTGTCAATTAAAAAATCCAAGATGGATAGTACTTGTCATTCCATTTTTGGTGGTATGTGGAACATCGCATAACTCCTCACGGTTAAAGAGTTATGGCCATGAGAACTTGGAGACCCCAGGTTTGGGTAATGGACCCAAGTTTGATTTATGGATAATGGTATGAGTTATGATATATTTTCAGATAATACTATTTTATATGGATAGTACATGTCATTCCATTGCTAGTGGTATGTGGAACATCACATAACTCCTCACGGTTTGAGAGTTATGGCCTTACGAAGTTGGAGGACCCTCACATGTCATCTACAAGCCCCAAAAGGTCAAAGTGGTTTAAGGGATTTTAAAAGGTAAATAATAAAGTGAAGTGATCAGTGTACTATAATTCAAATTTAATAAAAAATAAATTGTTTCAATAATAAATTTAATGGAGAAATTAGAAGTGGGTTAACCCTAAAATAAGGAAAGTGGGACCAAGTGACCTAGAAGATGTTTTTAAGGAAGCTACTTGGAGAGTATAAATAAGAGGCAAGGATCTCTCATTTTAATCACACTTGAGCATATTGAATATATATAGGTCTATGAGGTAAAAAAGGATATATAAGCTGGAATTCTGAGGGAAGGTGAAGAAAAGAAGACCAAAATGCAAGGAAGGATAAATTCTTTTGATGGTGCTTTCTAAGGTATGTTTTTTTTTTTTCAGGTCATCTCACCATTTTCGCCGTAATTTTTTTTCTATAATGATTCAGACCTTGAAATTGTTATGCCATTGAGGAAACATATCTGAGTATCTGTGGTAAAAAATTCAACTTGTGGGTCATTGTATTTTTGGAGTTACACTCCATGGAAAATAGGGTTTGTTGACTAATCCCAAAACTAGTCATGTGAGAAGTTGATGAAGATGCTAGTCTATTGTTGTCAAAGTTAAGGAAAGTTTGCATGCATGTGATCATATACACCAGGTCTATTATAGAGTTACAAATCATATTTCGATGATGAAATTGATGAGGGCCTTTGGTTAAGGTACATGTATGGTACAGGTTGTTTACAGGTTGTTTGGTATAGGTTGGTGCATGGTTGATGCACTTGTTTATGGTACAAGTTGATTACAGGTTGAAGTATAGGTTAATTCATGGTTGATGCATGGTTTAGATTTATTGGTATAGGTTTACAGTGGTATATCTCGTAGTGATAGTGTGACAGTGGTTCCATCATTCTACTTTTACTTCAGGGTGGCAAGATAGGGCAAGGACAGGTGGTTGTAGCCACCTTCCAGTTATAGCTAGATAACATAGGGGGTTGTAGCCTCCTTCTAGTTGTAGCTAGAGAATTGGGGATTTGGAGCTTTCCTCAGGTTGTAGCCTGAGAAACTAGGGGGTTAGAGCCTCCTTCCAATTACAGCTGGAAAACAAAGGAAGTTGGTGCCTCCAATGAATGTAATTCTTCAAGACATATAAGAAAAAGCATTTCATGGTTTTCTCCCAATTTGGGTTTCCACGTAAAACACTAGTGTACTGTGTATGTGTCTGATTGTTTATTTCTTACTGCTCATTATTGGATAATAATTCTACATTGATATAACATTTGAAGAAAGGGATTTTAATTATGCTATTACTAATTCACCCCCCCTCTCAGTAATCCAACAAATGGTATTAGAGTAGTTTCCTTCAAAAATCAGTTTAACCACTAAACGGTAGCTCATGGAGAGTACCAACTCGTATAAAAATGGAATACCACAGTTTGATGGACATAAGTATGCTTTTTGGAGCATAAGGATGAAGACATATATATAGGCACAAGGATTTCAAGTTTGGCAATCAATTGTAGATGGATACATAGCACCAACAGTTCCACCAACAAATTACAAAGCAGTGAAACTCGGTGAGAATAATTCCAAAGCCATAAATGCACTTTTGAATGGTCTCAGTAATACGGTATTCACCAAAGTTGCACATTGTAAATCTGCTAAAGATATTTGGGACAAGCTTCAAAATATTTATGAAGGAGATTCAAAAGTCAAAATAGCAAAGCTTCAAACTTACAGAGGTTAGTTCGAACAAAAAAAAATGAAGGAAGATGAAGATATCGCAGCCTACTTCTTACAAGTCGATGAAACAGTGAATGCAATCATAGGATTGGGAGAAGAAATTGAAGAATCTGTAATTGTTCAAAAGGTACTAAGATCTATTCCTATGAGATTCAACCCTAAGATATCAGCACTAGAAGAAAGATCAGATCTAAACTCAATAAGCATGGACAAATTACATGGAATATTCACAGCATATGAGATGAGAACTGAACAGGAAAATCTAGATGTAAAAGAAGCAGCCTTCAAAGCATCCAAAAGATCAAAGAAAAAGAAAAAGGAACAAGAAGAATATTGCAACAACAACGACTGTTATCCACATTTTTGGTTATCAAGATGATATTATGATTATGTCATGATAATGGAAGATCAAACTCTTCATCAAGAACTTTTTCCTGAAGAAAGTTACACTTATCATTTTCTCAAAATCACATTTTTGGAAATAGTACGCA
>ML781338.1:16979-42225 GCA_009831015.1 Picea engelmannii
CGTGTATATAAATACATGCAAATGATTATAGTCACGTTCATAATTCAATGGATGTGACTTTACATTAATGGTATAATTAATATATTAACGGTATAATTAATAATCGATGGACTTTGTAATATACAATAAGGTATATTACACTATCTTTTCCTAAGCAAGTATATACTTTCATAGCGTTTCCATGCCGTGTCAATGCCTCACACAAATGTCTTCTCTCTCTAGATTGGCTTTAATCCCATGTTAACGATTAGAAAAATTGTAGTTACAACACACAAAAAGAGAAAGAGAGAAAAAAAAAAGCAATTCTATAAACTATGCAAAGTTGCATATTATTCACAATAAACATGTGTATATACAATTGTGGGATTGTTGAAATGTTTAGTCTTAGGGAATATCAAAGGCCACCTTATTTACAATAAAATAAAATCAAATTGAAAATATGTTTTATACAATTACAACAATAGTCGGGTGAAGGCATACACATCTAAGTGAGACAATGCCACAATAACCAAAAGACTTTCAATGAGAAAACACTTGTGAAGTCAAAACATGGGAAATGCTACTTATAAATTATGACATCTTCAGATTTTTACCAAAAAGTGACTTTTAATGTGAAGGGAAAATGGTGTTAGACTTTCATAGACAACACTTGTGAAGTCAAAACATGGGAAATGCTACTTATAAATTATGACATCTTCGTATTTTTACGAAAAAGTGACTTTTAATGTGAAGGGAAAATGGTGTTTGCACTCGAGATAATTGAGAAACTTAACATTTTTTGAGCTAAATTTCAAAACTAGTGGTGAAACGAGAAATCAAATTAGATGTGAAACCAAAACTAAATTATTAGTGATACATTGAATTAAAAAAGATTGTCAGTGATACATTGAATTAAAAATGAGATACATGAGAAACTAAAAGTAAGGACATTAATATTTTGAATATTGATTTTTTAGCGATTGAGAAACTTGTAATAATGACAAATATCCAAGTGCACATGGTATTTTTAAAGAAAGGAAGTGCTTTCCTTGGATATTGGTTATAATTTGGGGTTTCTGAATGCAATCTCCAATGTTGAGCACTAATCAACAAACCACAAAACTGTTGGATTATGGAGAGGGGGGGTGAATCAGTAATAGAAAAATTTAATCCTTTTTCATCATAAAATGCAAGTGTTATATCAATGTAGAATTATCATCCAATAGTTGCAGAGTAAATAAACAATAAACAAATGAGCAACCACACACATACACAATACACCAGTGTTTTACGTGGAAACCTAAAGCGAGAGAAAACCACATAATGTTTTTTCTTATATGTCTTTAAGAATTACATTCATTGGAAGCACCAACTTCCTTTGTTTTCCAGATGCAACTGGAAGGAGACTCCAACCCTCTCGTTTCTCAGGATACAACCCCTCGTTTCTCAGGCTACAACCTGAGGGAAACTCCAACTCCCTAATTCTCTGGCTACAACCAGAAGGAGGCTACAACCCCCTATGTTCTCTAGCTACAAGTAGAAGGTGGCTACAACCACTTGTCCTTGCCCCGTCCAACCACCCTGACGTATAAGTAGAATGATGAAACCACTATCACACTATCACTGTAAGATATACTGCTGTAAAACTATACCAATTAACCTACACAAAACAACCTGTACCAATAACCTAAACCATGAATCAACCATACATCAACCTGTAATCAACCTATACCATAAACAAGTGCATCAACCATGCACCAACTTGTACCAAACAACCTATAATCAACTTGTACCATAAACAAGTGCATTAACCATGCACCAACCTGTACCAAACAACCTGTAATCAGCCTGTACCATAAACAAGTGCATCAACCATGCACCGACATGTACCAAACAACCTGTACCATAAACACGTGCATCAACCATGCACTAACCTATACCAAACATGCATCAAATACACATAAACTATGACTCATCAATATGTACCAACATCATCAACTATACACCTCATGTATGTGCCAACTCATCAACTACTTGTCTCAACCATGTACCCAACATGTACCAAAATCTTCATCAATTTCATCATCCAAATATGATTTGTAACTCTGTAATAGACCTGGTGTATATGATCACATACCTACAAACCTTCCTTAACTTTAACAACAAGAGACTAGCATTTTCATCAAACTTTTCTTTAGTCTCACATGACTAGTTTTGGATTAGTCAAAAACCCTAACTTGCAATAATCATAACTATGTACTTGTAATGAATACATATCTAAAAATGGTATACAATGTTATTCAATGTATTTTATGCAATTAATCTAGATTTCACTTCTTGGAACCTCTCAGAAAATGAGTTATAGAAAAAATGACATACCTTGTTGAATTTTGATTTATTCTAGAGAGCGAACTTGTAGAGAGTACCCCACACAAAATTTTTGTTGTATGGATATGAAAATTGTACATAGAATACGACATACTGTAATCTAACTAACAAATTTGGTCTTACTCAATTTGGATATATTATGAAGAAGTTATGACATTTTTACCCGAAACACCTATTTTAGACTAGTTTTAGGACTAACCACAAACCCTATTTTCCATGGAGTGTAACTCTGAAAATACAACGATCCACAAGATGAAATTTATACCAAATATACTTGGATATGTTTCCTCAACGAAATCCCAATTTCACGGTCTGAATCATTCTAGAAAAAAAGTTATCGTGGAAATGGTGAGATGACCTGTAAATAACATACCTTAGAAAACATCATCAAAAGAATTTATCCTCCCTTGAATTTTGGCCTTCTTTACTTCACCTTCCCTCTAAAATTCAGCTTAGATATAATTTGGTTACCTCAGTCACCTATAGATATTCAATACACTCAAGTGTGATTAAAATGAGAGAGCCTTGCCTCTTATTTATACTTTCATGTAGCTTCCTCAAGGGGTTACCTTTTAACCATCTTAACCCACTTTTCTTATTTTAGGGTTAACCCACTTCTAATTTCTCCATTAACTTTATTATTTAAATAATTTCTTTTTTATTCACTTTGACTTATAGTACACTCATCACTTTACTTTATTATTTACCTTCTGAAATCTCTTAAACCACTTTGACTACGTTGACCTTTTGAGGCTTCTAGATGACTCATGAGGGTTCTCCAACTTCACATGGACATAACTCTTTAACCGTGAGGATTTATGTGACGTTCCACATACCAATGGAAATGGAATGACATGTAATATCTATAGAATAGTCTTTTTTGCAAATATATAAAAAATCATACCATTATCCATCAAACAAACTTGGGTCCATTACCCAAACATGGGTTCTCCAACTTCTCATGGCCATAACTCTCTAACCGTGAGGAATTATGTGACGTTCCACATACCACCGAAAATGGAATGACATGTACTATCCATATAGAATATTATTACCTTCAAATATATTAAAACTCATGCCATTATACATGAAACAACCTTGGGTCCATTACCCAAACCTTTGTGCTACCAGAATTCACTACCAGACTTTCTCCAAGGGTTGACATCAATCTACAATATCACTCTCCAATGGTTGACATCAATGACAACCAAAAATCCATACCAACTATCCATAAACCTAAGCCAAGTGTTTGACAATCTCCCCCTTTGGCATTGATGGAAATACCAACATTGATGGAAACACTTAGTCATGATAACATTCATGCTTATACTCCTCATCAATGTTTCTATCTCTCCCCCTTTGAATCAATGGCAAAGGGCATCTCTCTTTGGGGCTACTCCCCCTGACTGAACTCTCCTTGCGGCTGCTCCCCCTGTCTACATGCCTTTGATTTTTCTTTATGTTTATAAGCCTCTGATTACTCTCTCTCCCTTCATATGAATAATATCTCCCCCTTTGACAAAGGGTATCACTCTGAAGTCATATAGCTTATTCTTCCCTTGTGACCATCGCTCCCCATGGAACCATGCCTTTGTGCTCTTTATCTAAGCTTGAATATGATAAATCTCTCCCCCTTTGTCATCAATGGAAAATGTATCTTTCCATCTAAGGCTGCTCCCCCTAACTGAACTATCCGTGGGGATACTCCCCCTGACTGAACTCTTCCTGAAACTGATCCCCCAACTTGAACTGTCCTCTTTATGGTGCTTCCTCGTGTAAATATAAGACATATAAAACAAGAATTCAAAAGCATTCATTTTGGAGTAGAAATTACTCTAAGTCTCTGGCGAATATACTCAAAGGCTTCCCTTGGAAGCGGTTTTGCAAAGATGTCTGTCACTTGTTCTTTTGTGCCCACATGTTAAACTCTGATGTTCTTCTCTACAACCTGTTCCCGTAGAAAGTGATAATTTATTGGAATGTGCTTCATCTTGGAGTGCATCACCGAGTTCTTTGAGATACTGATGGTTCTTGTATTATCACAATAGATTGGAATGAGATCATCATACTCAACCTATATATCTGTTAGAGTTTGTTTCATCCATAGAACTTATGTACAACATGTTTCTACTGCAATATACTCTGTCTTGGTTGTAGATAAGGATAATGATGATTGTTTCTTGCTTAACCATGATACTAAACACTCACTGAAGTAGAACGTTGCTCCACTAGTGCTTCGTCGATCATCAATGCAACCTACCCCATCTGCATCTATGTAGGCAATAAGTGATAGATCCTTTCCTTTTTGATACCATAATCCAAAATCTTATGTTCCTTTGAGATATATGAAAATCCTCTTCAATGATAATACATGTGATTCCTTTGGTGCTACTTGAAATCGTGCCACCTATCCAATTGCTTGCATTACATCTGGTATAGATGTTGTCACATATAGTAAACTACCAATCATTGACCTGCATTTCCTCTAGTCTGTAGACTTTGAATCATCATCTTTTCTCAACTTGCAACTAGTTTTCATAGGAGTGGTAACTGGTTTTGAAATCTTCCATTCCCAACCTCTTTAGCATTTCTCTGATATACTTAGTTTCAGAAATAAAAATTCTTTAGTTTCTTTGACATATCTTAAGACCCAAAAAAAAGGATAGTTCTCCAACTAATGACATTTCAAATTCATTTTTCATATCCTTTGCAAATTTCTAGCTTAACATGTCATTAGTACATCCAAAAACAATATCATCAACATAAATTTCAATTAATAAAATACTACCTTGATGTAGAGGTTGTTGTCTGCGCTTCCTTTTCATAGTTCATAGGGAGTTTTGTCATTGTTGTTTCTGAGCATTACTCTATTTTGAATGTGAACTATTGTATGTACTGCATGTGTCCAAAAAATATCTGTCAATTTGGAATCCATTAGCATTGTTCGAGCCATTTCCTGTGTAGTTATCATCCATTATGATAATGTTCCTTTGTCTCTGGACTACTCCTTGAACCAATCTATGAATCCATTCTCTCGTCCATGCTGTCCAAGACTCTACTTGCACAACTATCCATAATGTTGAGCCATTTATCACTATACTATCATGAAGTCTTGATTAATCCATCAAATTGTACTTCTGCTAACTGACTGCTCTGGATCCGTCTTCTCAAACTTTGCAAGCTACTCTAAGGATGGTTCTTTGGTCTGTCACAACTATTGTATAGACTCCCCCTGTCTAATATTCACATTACCTAGGAATCTCTAAGCTGGATGGATCATAACAATTCCTGCTCTGATGTGTATTCATCATCATCTTCATTGGTAGATTCATCATTTATCTAAGATCTAACTTCTTTCTTTTTGTCTGTGGATTCATCTTCCACTACAATGCCTGAAAGTACAATCTCTTGAACATGTTCCTTATTTACTTGTCCTTCTTTTCTTTCAATTATTTTCCAAACCTTTTTGTATCTGACATCTTTCTTTTTCTCTGTAGATTTTTCTTCATCTCATTTTATTTCCAATCTTGCGATCTTTGGGACTTGGTATTTGTTCACCTGTTCTTCTTGTTTTCTCATCCATACTTTCTTATATATGATATCAATGTTCTCTTTCATGGAATTATCGATCATGCTTCTACAATCACTAGCTACGTGTCCATAGTTATGTCATTTGTAACATTCAATGTTATGTGGGGCCACATATGCACTTCTTGCTTGAACATTTCTTTTATAATCCTTGCAATTTGTAACCTTAAGTCCAAAATTAGTACGATAAAAACAATGACCATAAAATAAATTTGCATACCTGGGAGTGAATGATATTCTTTGTGGTGTGGTCCTTCTAAATTTATTCCTTGACTGATCATGATCATGATTGAAACTTCTTTGTGGTTTGAACATGAATGGTCTTCTTGAAGATGTATCTTCAATAGTTTTCTCAGTTTCTGGTTGACCATGATTCCTTCCTCTGAGAACTTATTCATAACTCTTTCTATTTATTCATTCTTATTTTCTAACAACCTTGAGTGCTTCTCTTCATTCTCTATAACTGATGTGGATGTTTATGTCTCTTCAACATTCCTATTGAGCTTGACGATTTTACTTCTCAATTTGACAACTTATTCTTCAAGATTTTCAACCTCTGCTTCTTTCTTCATTATCTGAGACTTCATGACTTATTATGTTCTTTTCGTTTCTTAAAGATGAATTTTTAATGTCATTATTTCTTCTTCAAGTCCTTTCTCTTCTTGACCAAACTCTGTCTCAAGCTAGTTTAGTTCGTTAGTTCCGTCCTTAAGATGATCTGTCAATATCTTCTCTCTCATTTCTGTTTCTTCCTTATGTGCTACTAGTTGGCTTCCAAATACTGCTTTTGATATTCAATATTTTCTTTGATCTTTCTGACTTCTTCTAGATGAGTTCTTAAGTTCTCGATGACCTATTGGGATTCTTAAAAAATATGAACACTTTCATTTTGTTTCATCAATTCTTTCTTGAGTGACTTGTTTTCTTCTCTTAGTTCATCTAAAGCACTAATCAATTCTTCTTCATAATTGTCTTCTTTTTCAATTAGTTATTCTGTAACATTTCCTTCATGGTATTCTATTTCAATATGTCTATGTTTTTCACAATTAAAGCAAAACAACATACCTCTGGTGATTATGTACTCTTCATCTTCTGAATCTGTTTGACATGGTGAACATAATTCTTCTTGATATGTATCTACATCTTCTTTGGCATTTTTTGAATCTGCGATGGGTGAAGAATATATGTCATGTAACTTATCCCAAAGTTCTTTGGCTGATGAACACTTACCCAAATTTTCTCTTACCAGATTAGGTAATCCTTTCCAGATGAAATCCATTGCTATTTTGTTATCCTTCTTCAATTATTTCTTGGATGCAATCTTTTCCCTTTTTAAACTATCATATCCTGTAACAATTGATAGCCAAATATAATTTCCCTGTGCATGTAAGAATACTTTCTTCCTTCTGCTCCACGTCTCATACTTAAAACCATTCTGACCATTAAACATTGGTACTCCATTCTTAGAATAATCCATGATCTCCTTCCAGTGGTTAAACTGTTTCCTGAAGTATCCATCTCTGATACCAATTGTTGGATTACTGAGAGGGGGGATGAATCAATAATAGAGCAATTTAATCCCTTTTCACCATGAAATGCAAGTGTTATATCAATGTAGCATTATCATCCAATAGTTGTAAAGTAAATAAACAATGAACAAATGAGTAATCACACACATACACAGTACACCAATGTTTTACGTGGAAACCCAAAGCGGGAGAAAATCACATAATTTTTTTTTGTCTTATATGCATTTAATAATTACATTCATTGGAAGCACCAATTTCCTTTGTTTTCCAATTACAATTGGAAGGAGGCTCCAACCCCCTAGTTTCTTAGGATACAACTTGAGAGAAGCTCCAAGTCCCCAATTCTATGGCTACAACCAGAAGGAGGCCACAACCCCCTATGTTCTCTGGCTACAAACATAAGGTGTCAACAACGACCTATCCTTGCCCCGTCCAACCACCCTGACGTATAGGTAGAATGATGAAACACTATCACACTATCACTGTGAGATATACTGCTGTAAAAATGTACCAATCAACCTGCACCAAACAACTTGTACCAATAACCTGAACCATGCATCAACCATGCATCAACCTGTACCTCAACCTGTAATCAACCTGCACCATAAACAAGTGCATCAATCATGCACCAACATGTATCAAACAACCTGTAATCAACCTGTACCATAAACAAGTGCATCAACCATGCACCAACCAATACCAAACAACCTGTAATCAACTTGTACCATAAAAATGTGAATCAACCATTCACCAACCTGTACCAAACATGCATCAAATACACATAAACTATGACTTATCAATATGTACCAACATTATCAACTATGCACCTCATGTATGTGCCAACTCATCAACTACTTGTTTCAACCATGTACCCAACATGTACCAAAGTCCCTCATCAATTTCATCATCCAAATATGATTTGTAAGTCTGTAATAGACCTGGTGTATATGATCATATACTTGCAAACTTTCCTTAACTTTAACAACAAGAGACTAACATTTTCATCAAACTTTACTTTAGTCTCACATGACTAATTTTGGATTAGTCAAAAACCCTAACTTGCAATAATCATAACTATGTACCTGTAACAAATAAAGATATGAAAATGATACATAATGTTCTTCAATGTATTTTATGTAATTCCTCTAGATTTCACTACTTGGAAACTCTCAGAAAATGAGTTATAGAAAAAATGACATACCTTGTTGAATTCTGGCTTATTCTAAAGAGCAAACTTGTAGAGAGTGCCCCACACGAAATATTTATTGGATGGATCTGAAAATTGTACAAAGAATATTATAGATTGTACTATAACCAACACATTTTGTCTTACTAAATTGGGATCTTTTATGAATAAGTTATGACATTTTTACTTGAAACACTTGTTTTAGACTAGTTTCAGGACTAACCACAAACCCTATTTTTCACGAAGTGTAACTCCAAAAATACAACGATCCACAAGATGAAATTTGTACCACAGATACTTGGATATGTTTCCTCAATGTCCTCCCAATTTCACGATCTAAATCATTCTAGAAAAAAAATTATTATGAAAAGGGTGATATGACTTGTAAATAACATACCTTAGAAATCATCAAAATAATTTATCCTCCCTTGAATTTCGGCCTTCTTTACTTCACCTTCCCTCTGAAATTTGGCTTAGATATCTTTTGGTTACCTCAGTCACCTATAGATATTCAATATTCTCAAGTGTGATTAAAATGAGAGATCCTTGCCTCTTATTTATACTTTCTTGTAGCTTCCTCAAGGGGTTACCTTTTAACCATCTTAACCCACTTTCCTTATTTTAGGGTTAACCTACTTCTAATTTCTCCATTAACTTTATTATTTAAATAATTTATTTTGTATTCACTTTCACTTATAGTACACTCATCACTTCACTTTATTATTTACCTTCTAAAATCTCTTAAACCAGTTTGACTACTTTGACCTTTTGGGGCTTTTAGATGACTCATGAGGGTTCTCCAACTTCACATGGCCATAACTCTGTAACCATGAAGAACTATGTGGTGTTCCACATACCACTGGAAATGGAATGACATGTACTATCCATATAGAATAGTATTTCCTACAAATATATCAAAACTCATACTATTATCCATCAAACAAACTTGGGTCCATTACCCAAACCTGGGTTCTCCAACTTCTCATGGCCATAACTCTCTAACCGTGAGGAGTTATGTGAAGTTCCACATACCACTGGAAATGGAATGACATGTAATATCCATATAGAATAGTCTTACCTTCAAATATATTAAAACTCATACCATTATACATAAAACAACCTTGAGTCCATTACCCAAACCTTTGTGCTACCAAAATTCGCCACCAGACTTTCTCAAAGGGTTGACATCAATCACTTAGGGTTGAGATAAATATACAATATCACTCTCCAATGGTTGACATGAATGACAACCAAGGATCCATACCAACTGTCCATTAACCTAAGCCAACTCTCAGGCAAAAACTTCCACACATAATTTCTACATGAATTATATGATAATATAATGATGTTAGAAATCTAGTAAGTGAAGTACACTGCTTTCCCAAAGAGAGAATGCTTTAGATGGAGAATATACAATAATTCAAAATCTCGAATTGGTGATCCAAGACTACATTACTTGCATATAAATACAAAATGGTGGGACCACAACTTATAACATTGGTGAGATCATGCATTCTTTGATTATGATTATTATAATTAAATATTCTAAGTTGTTGTGCCTAGGGCATAGCGCACGATGTCAGATCATCCTTTGGGTTTTGGAAATCCTACATTACCCAAAAATATTTTTATTTTAGTTTCAATTTTGTTTCAAGTTTTTCAGATTTCTAGTATGCAAAATAATGTTCAAGTGTTTTTATTGGCACACACTTATACCTTAGTATTATAAGCTGAATTTTGGATATGTTGTAGATGAGGTATTTCGTTATCTACACACAAAATTTCAAAACAAGGAAGGGTCTTGGAAGATTCTTGGACCAACTATAGTGAAATAGGGCAAAAATAGGTTTCCCTCAACCATGGGAAAGACATTGTTAGGATTAGATGTTGACTTAGTATGGTGATAGGTAAGTTGATCCAGAGTCACAATCTTCTGTTGATGGGGGAACATCATGAGATTGAAGATGGTGGATGCCACAATTTTCATAGCATACATATAACCTTGGCTGAAGAAAGTATTTTACTCAAGTTGAGCATCTACAACCTCGATATTAATTAAGATGGTCTTACTAGAAAATTCAATGGAAACATTTTGTAACAATCCTTGTGGTTGAGAAGGACAACTATCATATGCATGAAGGGTCATGAGCGATGGAACCAACTTCAGGGATCCTAATTTCTTCCAAACGTGTGTGGAAATGAGACATGTGGATGCACCCTCATCAATAATGCATCGATGGATAATCAAGTTTTTGATTGTGATGGGTCCTTGAAATGCAATTGTAGAAGAAGATGAAGTTTTTCCTGATCTAAACCTAAGATAATCAACTATGCATTAGATGGGTCGATCAAAACCAAGTATAAAAGCAAGGAATTCTTCTGTGAAGGGAAGTTTTGAAGCACCTCAAGAGTGGACATGGCAGTAAGAAATTGTGCCAAGTCATCAACCACACTATGATGCAAAAGCACCTTTGGTACTTTTGGAGTAGGGTCGAAATTTGGTCATGAAATTTGCAAGGGTCCATAAGGCGGAGGGGATTCATTTTCCTTATCAAAAGGGGTAAGTTAAGGTGGCATACCATATTGATATCACCAAGTTTGGAGATTGACATCCATATAATTCATGTAAATATTTTGGAAAGAAGGATATTTGGGACGAGTAGATGTAGACAGTTGATTAGGATGAGGTGTCGTTAACTACGTTATTACTAATCCTTACAGAGAGAAGGGGTTTTGCAACACCACAGGTTGAGAAAGAGGAGGTGGCTTAGGTTGGGTACTTGGTGACCTTGGGAGGCACTGCCAGACTCATGCTTAGCTGCTTCTTCCAACAAAGGATATGTTGTTAATTGTAACAATGGAAAATGATGAGTGTATTTTCCATACACCTTACAAAGTAAACAAGGGTGATTTGTTTTCAATTGAGGATTATTGGGATTATAGTTCTAGTTTGTAGGATCATTAGGGTTTCCCCTAGAATTAACAGGTTAATAGGGAGGATTCCCCCCAACCCCTTGATTTTGGTTGTTCACCTTGTTATTTCCCTTACTATTCTTTTTGTCATTGTTTTACGCATTAGGAGGATTGGACACATTTTGGGGTTGGGGAATTTGTACTAGTGGTGATGAGAGACCTGGTGGAGGACTATCGAATATATAATAAGGGTTAATGGGCTAGTGGAGCCACATAGAAATATGGCGTGACATTACATGTTATGCCACTATAAGGGCCATTGATATGGTGGTGAGAATGAGGAACTAAATATGATGTACTAGCTCCACCATGTGACGACAAACATGATTGACAATATAGATATTAGGGCAGGTTGCGCATATGGAATTAGATTAAATGTTGTTCATTTCACACCATAATGGTTTCTGTACATAATATTACTAACAAGAAATGATATTTGGCCATATGAATTGGAAGTAGAGGTGATTGAACTATAACCCCACTCATAGCATGGGATGCTCCCAGTTGATCTTGACGAGTGGAATTAGAACAAAGAACATCGAGAAGCATGGTGTATAGGTAACCTAATTTGACATACATAAGGTCTAACTTTTGAGCCTTAAAGATGGCTTCATTGCTAGTTTGGTGCATAGTTGATGCGACATCCCTAGATATAATAGGGAAAAGTGATTTCAAAAACCAATCGAGGAAAATGAAATCATCTAGCTTGAATTTACATAAGCTTCTTCGTCTACACCATTCATGGTTATGATATGATGACATGAGAGAAGGACCTCAACTACATCGTTATATCTCACAAATAATTGAAAGAAAGTTAAAAACGTTGTTGCCGGGGACACAAAGTTGGGATGAGACCTTGTAGGTGGATGAATATACCATTTCATAGCAACTCAAGTGAGGATGCATTGAAACAAACGTAATAATATAGAGTTGTCAATGATATTGTTTGAGGAACACCATAAATGAAACAACATGATGTGATTGCAATAATGTTCTCTGGCACACCCTTCAAAATTTGAAATGTTTGAAGGAAGATTGGTAGGAATGGGAGGCCAAACGAGATTCTATCAAATAGAATCATTGATAAGCTTAGTCAAATATCAAATATTAAGACTAGCCATGCATGGTAAATTTGATATATGCCAAGTTAGCATTCACATTATCGGTATTGTTGGAATTATACAAATTATTTCTTACCATGTTCGAGGTGGGGCTAACCAGTAGGGTGGATGCATGAAATAGACAAAGACAAACTAAATTGGGACAAACTCACCTCAGAAGAGCTTGAATGGAATGGAATTGAAGATGGACTAGGAAGGGATGAAGGTTGATTGTGTTTGATCCTCACACGATGAGAGGGAGAAATGACATACCTAGGAATGATAAGCAAAGGGAAAACCCCTATATCCTACGAGAATGCCTAAGTTATATTGGGGGTGCAATCTTGTCTAGGTATGACTATTCCTCTCAAAGTAAAATAATAGTATCTAAGAAAATGGGTAGGGTAAACAATTGATTACTTTAATGCAAATAAACACTAAATTGGAATCATGTGCAAAGTGGGAGGAAAGTGTTCTAATAAAGTAAATTCCTAAAGCAACAATATTCAATCTATAAAAAGAAAAGATTCGCTAATCTAAAAAAAGCTACTGCTCAAATAGTTTAAGAACAATTTAATAAAACTAGAATTGCAAACGTTTCTCAACAAATTTTAATGATGTCAACTAAGAAAAAGTGAGTGAAGAGGTAGACAAGGACCTTCTAAACATTCAAATTGATAGGAGACGAGGTCCACTAAAAGAGTGAGTGAAGGTGCAAAAGGGATAGTTATAGTGAAGGGAATTGAGGACAACCCTCAACGACCAATAACTATCTACCTTAGGTGCCCTTCCTCTTGCGAGAGCCACTTGAGTGGAAATATAAGGAAAGACCACTAAGCTACCTCCTCAAGGATACATTAGAGAAAATTTGAGGTCTAAAATGGGCCTCCTAAGGAAAACAATAAATTTATATTTAAAATAATAAAATAATGGCTATGAATTTTCAAAGGGGAAGATAGATAATTGTCTTTTTAAATCATATTTTAAACTTATCTTCTTATAGTTTTACTCAAATTTCAGGTGTAGGCACTCGTTGGATGCAAAAAATTCCAAATCCAACAAGTACCCACTATGAATACTTTTGATAGACCCATAGTGAGATACATTGCAAATAGATGAAAAACAAATGTGCTTCTTTGAAAAGAAACACGTTTTTCATGTACTTGTAGCATATCTCACTGTGGGTCTATAAAAAACTATGCATAGTGGGTACTTGTTGGATATGGAATTTAATTATGCACCCAATGAGTGCATACACTTGAAATTTGAGTAAACCTAGAAGTAGATAAGTCAAAAATATGATTAAAAAATAGATTTTTCCTTTCCCTCCAAAACTATTTACTCTTGTGGTTGACATCATCATCTTGAATCCTATTGGTTGTTTTAAATTTGATGTCAGTAGAACATTTTTTTAGGCCCATTTTTTAGCTCAAAATTTATCTAATGCATACAATAGGTTACCTTATCTTCAACTAAAATCAATGGTTGGAGGATTTTCATTATGAAAGAGCTAGGAATCTTAATCAAATTGTTGGTCCCAACCTCAACATTATCCACTCTTAGAGAGTGAGCCTATTATCAAATGGGTTTTGTATCATATTCAAAATAAAGAATTCTAAGTAACCTAAATTATGTCATCAATTGTCTCAATGTGAATGGTTGTGTCAAATTTGGATGTCTAGCCTCACAACCCTAACCTAACAAAAACATTTTTTTGGTCCTCAACTGAGGAATTTAGGTTGGTTAAATTAAATTGCTGATTTTTTTAACTAAACATAGTGGTATGTACCAAATATTTTCTTTAAGTGTGGGTTGCGTGCATGTGAGGTGTATACAACAAAAAATATTACTTGAAAATGAACTAAAACAACACTAGAAATAAAAGTTGCAAAGATGTAAAAGTAAATATACCAAGTACTAAATACAATGGATTCTCTTTCTTTGAACTAAATGTAACTTTTCGTAATATTATGAAAGAAAACTTTAAACAATCAACAAATATTAAGAGTTCCAAATACCAATTAGTTAGGGACTAGTGCAATGTTACATGCAAGTGCAATGCTAGGAAAAGGAAACAAGATTGATGTATACTAAGAACCTATCAAGCTCTTATTAATCAAGCTCTTTTCTTAATAAAATAATTTTTCCTTAAATAAAAAAAATATAAACCAAGGACTAAAATTTGGATCTAAATGCTAAAAAATATGAGGAAAATTGAAAAACAAACCCTAATATTTGCAAAGAAATGAATAAAACTAAGTATGCAAAATAACTATTTCTTAAATAACTTTTATGTAGCTTTAAGCAAATACAAAGGAGAATTCGATCAGTAAATCACTCTTCTGAAACCAAATCTAGAATTGAAATAGGTTAAGAAATCACAACTAGAAACCCTAAAGGAAAACACCAATTTCTTCACCTAGAATGTTGTATGGAAAAACTCAACAAAACAACAACTTGAAAACAAACTTACGGTGACTAAAGAAAGAGACCAACACAATTTCAGAATAGGATATAAAAAAATTTCTAAAAAATAAAATGGAATATAAAAATAGGGCCAAACTATGTGTGAACACACAAAAACCTAAAAAATCTGTGGGTGTGTGGTTTCTAGGTTGAGAGATTGAAATTGAAGTTTCCCACCTAGGTCACCTAAAACGATAACTATAGCAAGGAAAAACAACAAAATTAAAAGGAAACTATAACTATACTACAACATACCCTAATAAAGCACACACACAACTAATGAAGGAAACACATGTTTCTTTCTCTAGTGGAATTACCCATTTGCTGGTATTTTGTTTAGATTGTTCAATAATCATCTACTTAAGAGTTGTGTGACTTAATAAACAAACAAAAGAAATAAGATGAAAAGAGCCATGCACTACTAAACCCATTTCATAAGACTACCTTATGCAAAGGAAAATATACAAAGAAATGACATCCATCTAACATATAAGACAAAATAAAGAATAAATATAGTTTTATTAACCATGGAAACAAGGACTTACAAGATAAAACTTCAATGCTAGTTGTAGAAACAAAAGGGCCCCAAATCCACTTTGAGGGAAGGTCCTTTTCCTCCTTGTATGCTCGAGCTCCAAGCCTTGATCGTAGAAACAAAAGTCCAAGATGGTAGAAAGAACGAAGCGCATGAATTTTTTTCTGTATTATAATTTTGGTAGCATAACTTTGCAATGAGTTATGAATGAAATGAATGACCCCAATGGTTTTATTTATAGGTGAAATAATGATCCTCCCTTTAAAGCTAGATTCAATGTAAATAATCCCATTGTATTACTGAAGTAGTATGATAGGGATAATTAATGGAGACTAGATTGGAGTAAAAAACGATTGTTGCAACTCTGAATACGATGGAGAATGTCATATTTCCAGCGAGGAGAGTGATCGACCGTCGATCACTGAAAAAGGATCGACGACGATCCACTCATCAATCGATTTAAACGTTGAATGAGCGGAGGTCAAAGTTTCATTGTGCATCGTTGCATTGAAACAACGGAGGATTGACGGTCTGTGGCGAGTCCAGATTCATTAAGCGGTGGGGGAGTTAACAAATTCGAATACTCCCGCAACACTAGAGACGAAACCACTCTGGTAATGGAAGTAAACCCAGCAACTAAAACATGACGCAAGGGCTCTGATCAAAGGTCAGTATTGAGGTCCTAGAATGGTCGTGGGCGCGAGTTGGATATTTTGTACGTGTGCAGAATGAGAATGAGAATGAGGAACGATGATAATGAAGTTCCTATGAACTTCATTTGGACGATATTGAATGACATCAGGGTGCATGCCCGATAGGAGGATTATTTGTTTTATTGCTGCCGGGACGTTTTCAGCCATAACCCACAGATCCAAGGATAGAATTCACAAGTAAACCGAGGATTCGAAGGACCATACTCCTGGAACATTCACAAATCAGATGAATGTTCACAAGCAAGCAGATGCAATATCTGTCAGGCATACTCCTGGAACATTTACAAATCAGATGAATACTTCATTTATTGAGCCTCAGTTGCTCATCTTCACTGATTCGAAGAACCGACTATCAGCCATACCAGAAGCGATCCTAAACAGCCAAGGAAGGCAAGGAGCATAAAGACAAAGATGCCATGACAGACCTTCGATGAAAGTGGTAATGCAGATACTAGAAGGAGAAAATGTAAGTTTAAATTCTTTTCTGCAATACGTGCCAATTTGAACATAAAAACATCCTATAATAAATCCTGAATAGAGTAGTGGAAAGAAAGAAATCAGAAGATAAAATAAGATGCAAATGTAGTTTCAAGGTGGAGATATTCTGTAAAGGGAATGCATAGATCAGTTTCATTTTCAGGTCATGTGGTTTTTTCCACATACTTTGAAGTTCTTGTTGTTTGTTGAAAACATTGTAAATGTGAAAAACAGTGTAAGGAACTGGACTGGCCCAACAAGTAGTTATTGTGGAAATACCTGATGATAGAAGGACCTCTTAGCTTTAAAACAGTACCGAAAAATGGACCATCCAGCCGACAGAAAAAAAAGATACAAAGGGGCATGCAGACAGGCTTTGGACGAAAAGCCACCCAGAAGACTCTAGATGAAAAGGTAAAGGAGAAGTGATGAATTGGTAAAAGCATTTTTCCCCTGGCGAATTCATTGTGGCAGTATTGTTTTGTATGAACCGTGAATTACTTCTTTGGATTTTCATGATGAATAGTTTTTCTTTGGGATAGTAAAAATCTTGGAATGTTGTGTAGCTTGTTGCCTTAGTGTTGTCAGTCATAATGTCGCATTATAGGTTTTGTTCCATGTGTTATTGAAATATTTATGGGTTTGTGAGGGATTTGAAATGATGTAAAAAAAAATGAAATCAAGCCGTCAAATGCCAAAGTCAATATGAGAATTTAAGTTGAAGTCCTCTCAAAAGTTGAAAGAGTTAATGGAATTCATGGAGCATGCAGTAAGTTTTTATGAGTTAAGTATATTTTAGAGTTATTGTTGTGTTGTATGAAGAAGGGTGTATGATTGGTGGTACCCGACACTCTTGATGATCAATTCACTGAATAAGAAATTGTTAATGAGAGGAGTTAAGTTGTCAAAGTTATGAGTCTTGAAGACCACGTAAATTGAGAGAGTCATAGTCAAATGTCATTGTTGTATGTCTGGATGAAAGAAAAGTCAAGTTATTGTTTGCACAAAATTTAGTCTAGGTTGAAACTAGCTATTCCAACAAATAGATAAGTTTTTGTTTTTTGTTTTTTTGCAAGTATTTAACATTATCAAGACCTGAAAAATCAAAATCAATGACAAAGTTAAGTTGTCTTGTTCGATATTGTATAAGAGAAATATTTTGTAAGCAAGTGAATGAAGAAGATTGTAGATGTCTTATTGGATAGAGACATCCCTCCTACAAGAACTTGTTTTATGCAGGTAATGCAGTGAAATATTCAAGATTGATTAAGTAGATGACCGATGAAAAGATGATGATGACTCCATGACCAAGAAATGCAAGAAGAAGAAGATTGATGCAGAAAGAAAGAGGGATGCACACTTCAATAGAAAAGTAGGTTTGTGGCAGAACCCTACAACAAGAAATTTGTAATAGATACGAGAACAACTTCCAACTGTGGTTGGGTAGAAGTTGTTGAGACAATTCCATAGTTGCAAATGTAGGTAGAGTTGTCTAGAGAAAGGAGCAAGTAAATCTCTTGAGAGAAAGTGAGAAAGAGCAGAAGCCTACAACTATGACAATTGAGGAGTAGAGGAAGCTTTGAAGGTTCTAGCAAAAGGAACCAGGAATACCAAAAGACCAAGTTCAAGAAGGGAGCTTGGTGAGCTATTATGTAGCAGGATGAAACAACCTTGTTACTGCAGAGGCTATTTGCAACTCATAGTGAGCATGGAGAAGCTCACAAAAGGAAGAGAGAAGAATGACTATGGATAGTCAAGTAAAGGGTTCAGAAGGAAGCCACAACAAAGTGAAAGAAGACATAAACTCTGATGACAATGAAAGTTAAAATGGAGGGACTCCTATGCATGAAAAAAATAATCAAGAGGCGAGAGGAAATGACAGAAACAAGGATGCAAGGAAAGTAAAAGAATGAAATGACAAAAGAGAGACTCAATGAAGCATCAAAAGTGAAGCAATGGAAGCGTGGTCGACAAAGAAGAAGCAAGAAAAGTAAGGTATAAATAAAGTATTGTGTGATGTAGATGAAATAAATCCATAAAAGAGACATCCCTAGAAATTTAATGGTCCTTGGATAATGTATTAATGATGGTCTTAGTATTATGTTTGTATAAAGACTAGATTGCATAAGTTGAAAAGAAAGTGTATGTACTTGATGTAAGACTCGTGAGGAATCTATTCCCCATAGTTTGTTAATTTCGTGGTACTCTAAAAACCACTTTGTAATGTATGGTTTGTGGTTAGTTGAAATCATTGATGTATTCATGAGAGAGAATTTGATCAATTGTTGGTAGAACCGCCGATTTGAGGTAGTCCATATCTCGCAGAAACACCTATCTAAGGTAGTCAGCAAGATTTCAAGTCATGAAAGAAGGACTTGAGTAAGTTGAGCATGAAAAAGACACTGCAATTCATGAAAAAGGGGCTTGCGTGACAAACTATGGAATAGGAGTTTGCGAGATGAAAATGAACTCATTGACAAGAGTCCATGAATATTTTTGTTCCTTGGGAGTTTGATGCACGAGCATCAAACCCCCCAAGTCAAAGTCAAAATTCTTGAACCTTCCAGAAGTCAAGTGGCCATGAGGACGAGATTTCCTTGAATTGATTGATTGAGTTTGTTAATAATTTGTTATGATATCCCAATTTTTCAGGGATTGTGAGCTATCTTAGAGATCAGATCGGATCCTTTCAGTGATCTGATCCTTATTATGTCTATTGTTATAAATTTTAGCCTTCAGGAGCTTGTAAAAAGGGGCCTACACAATGTAATATTAGGTGCCGAGAGGGTGACCTGGCCCTTAGAGGTGAACAATGTAACTGGAGCTCAAGAGTATTAAAAAAATTGTGTATCGTTCGTGTAGATTGAGTTTTGTCGTGGTGCTTAGATATGTGTATAGATCACTATGTTAATGCATAACTCTGTAATATGTGTGCATGGGAGTGAGACCACATTCTCAATACGTAAGTGCAAGGAACGATCAGAGAAAAATGATATCATGTTGCAGGTTGGAGTCAAAGACGATTGTTGCAGCTCTGAAGAAGATGGAAAATGTCATATTTCCAGCGAGGAGAGTGATCGACCGTCGATCACTGAAAGGATCGACGATGATCCACTCGTCAATCGATTTAAACGTTGAATGAGTGGAGGTCAAATTTTCATTGTGGATCGTTGGATTGAAAGAATGGAGGATTGACGGTCCGTAGCGAGTCCGGATTCAATGAAAGGTCGGAAATTAACACATTCGAATACTCCCGCTACACTAGAGATGAAACCACTCTGGTAATGGAAGTAAACCCAACAAGTAAAAAATGATGCAAGGGCTCTGATCAAAGGTTAGTATTGAGGTCTGAGAATGGTCGTGGGTGCGAGTTGGATATTTTGTATGCTTGCAGAATGAGAATGAGGAACGATGATAATGAAGTTCCTATGAACTTCATTTGGACGACAATGAATGACATCAGGGTGCATGCCAGAGAGGAGGATTATTTGTTTTATTGCTGCAGGGACGTTATCAGTCCATTAAAATGAGCCATATCCCACAAGTCTAAGGATTGAATTCACAAGTAAACTGAGGATTTAAAGGACCTCCATAATTGGTCCCTATCAAACTTGGGGTTTGAATCAGATCGTGAAAATAATATTGAGGTCACATGATGATGATAATGAAGTCTAAGGTTTCCAAAGTGGCGTTTCTGAATAAAAGTGCCCATGAAAAGGTAGGCGAGTAAAATTAGATTGATAACATGCACTATGGAAAATACACTTATTCAAGTTACTAATTGATAGTCTATTTATGTCTACTTCATTTACTGATGAGTTATGATCCATGGTTTACTTTATGATGCTGCTAATGTATTTATATTGATTATGGAGGTACTGCATGCTTGCGATTAAGTTTGCTACGGATGATTGATAATAATAACATGTGTATGTAAGATCATTATCATTATGTGTTGTGACATGGATGCATAGTGTTTATGGCTTTGTTGCATTACCATTACATGTTTGGACATGGTTGCATAGTGTCTATGGTATTGTTCCATTTGAGTATAATGGTCTACAAGTATGATCCAGATGGATGGTGGCTACTCATCTTTTCCAACTAGTTCAAAACAGTTTTTTGACAATTTTGACAATTTACTATTTTTAACAGTTTTAACTTCCGGGGCCATTTTGAGGGCTTAAATGAAGGTTTTTCGGCATCAAGATCCTCAATGATAGCTAAAGACATAATTGAGCCCCTAAAGTGAATCTCCTTGACGATACCTTTCCAACTAGCTATCACACGCCTAAAACGAAGATCGTATGCAAAAGTTACGACCCCGGGAAGTTGATGTACTAACTTACCCAAACGGGGCCCACATGAATTTTGGCGCTTCATCTCCTAGGGTTAGGTTTTTGGATGTCTAGGATTTTTGACATTCTTTCTTATTGTAAAAAGGCCTTCAGAGCCTCATTGTAACTTGCTTCTTGCGGATGCGCGCTGCCATCACATATTTTCTCAGAGATAAGCTGCCACCATTCCAACAAGCTTGTTTCCACTGCATTTTACAGTTTCAACTTATTTTGATATTGAATAGAAAACCAGTTTTACTGTATCTCTGTTATTTTGTGTTAAGCACCTGTTAATAATCTGTATTCATTTCGTTCTGCTCATAAAATCCGGATCAAAGTAGCATATTCAATGATGAATGTAGTGGTATGTGTGGTTGACATGGTTAATATGAATTATATTTTTCGTTGTCTTGAGTTAGATTAGGGTACTTGCAACCAAAACAAGTTGAATGCAAATATGGTTAGTTTATAAAAAAAAGACAACATGATGATTGAATCAAGACTAAATTCAAATATGTTTTTTGTTTGGCCTTGTAATTATACCTATGCCAAAGTTGAAAATATATATAGGCATAAGGTTGAATCTAGTTTTCAACCAAGCCTTTGTCTTGGTCTATATTGCACATAAGTAATCATATGCAAAGTACCCATACAAAGAATATGTGCATTGGAAACTAAGCTACATTAATTTACTTAACACCTTGTTGATTGTCTTGGGATTTGGTACAATAGATACTTGGTGTTTATAGTGCCACATGGCCATCCCATAAGAAGCATTCAACGTTGAGTTATCAGGATAGGAACATGCATGTTGTGGTTGTTTTTTACTTTTCATTTTCCCTACTCCATGGTTGACATTTTCACTTACCATTCAACCATGTTTCTATCAAAATCCACCTCTATAAATAGTTTCATTGAGTCCAATAATTGTTTTCACCTTGTCCCTTCTAGTTTAGATAAGAGATTACCTAATTTGTCCCTTTGCTCAAAATCCTAAGAAATTTGGTTATGTCCTCAATACTGGCTCTCATTTATTCGATTTTGAGTGTTTAGTCCTCTAGGGGTGATGGCCAAGCTTGGTGACATATCTTGAGCTCACACAATACATTTGGGAAGCAGTTTAGAAGCAACATTCATGGATTTTAAGCTTGGAAACAATGAAAATGAGATAGATCGAGTACCTTGGTCATGATGGAATGAAAGTAGAATGAGGATGGTAACAAGTGTTTTCTATGTGTTTCTTTCATCCTCCAAAGTGAAACCCATTTTCCTCTTGTGGTTTCGACCCATGATTCCTAGCTTTATTTGTTATTCATAGAGATAAACACTACATGCAGAGGCCAAACTTCATTCGATCTCTTGGATGCATTTGATTTTGAGTTCGATGTTTATATGCATTCATTTCCTTTGATCATTTACAATATGTCATTGAATTTTCAACCTAAGGTTACATACCCATTCTTATTTTATATTTGACTTTTCCTTGGCTTGTTTTTTGGGCTATGACCTCAATCAACCTCCATGTTTTGGATTTTGTGGATTAATGGAAATAAAATCCCCCAAATCCCTCCCCCATTTCAATTTCATTCTCGAGCTATTAACCTAACCTTAGTTTGACCCTACTGACAACATTTTCACATTTGTGGGTGATGTTTTGATTGTGGTGATTTGGTGATTCAAAGGCCCTATGCCCAATGCTTGCATGTAATCCACATGATCCTTGTGTTTATTATTACAAGTGTGTATCATGGCCTACTTTTCCCTTTATGGCATCAATTGCAGGCCATGATTGGATGAGGATTGCAGAGTTCATATCATTAAAATGATATCTAGGGTTTTGAATGAAAGTAGATACTGATACTCCAATAATTGATGTTTGTTATATGCAATAATTCATAGCTCAAATAATTTTATACCATATTTGAGTGTGATATCCCTCTATTATTAACAAGTGTGCTATGCATAAAAAATATAGAGGAGTTTTGTTGGTGTGTGTAGAGTATTATATTTATGCACAGTTGATTGAATCCTTGTGTATATATATGAATGAAGTTTCTTTTGTGATATTCTACCATCCCATGAAGTATTCTACAACCATATAGGTCGTCCTCGGTGTTGAACTTATGCTTATATTGAGAGGGGGGTGGGGGATGAATCAATATAAGATTTTTTTTACTTTAGCTAACCATTCATCAATCATTCATTAGCACATATATAATCAATAATTCATTGAACATATAAACTCAAATCATAATTCACATAGTTTAACGTGGAAACCTTGTAAGTTTTAAACCTATGAAGTAAAGAAATGCATATAGATTCTCAAACAAAACATAATTTAATCAATGGCTCATACACAGAGTACACAAAGATTTTATACCGGAAACCCTCAACCGGGAAAACCTTTCTTATATTCATTATATTGAATTTTACCATTCACCATACAATATATACAATGTTTTTAGGTATTCCGTAGATACCAAAACCCTAATCCCTTAATCTGAGATTAATTTACAAAACCGCTAAAAATAACAAAAACCGCCCAAAAACAAATTTCGAGGCACTGCCCCGAACCCTATTGGCCCCGAGCTACCGCCCGTTGCCGAACACTGTGCGTAACCAAGGGGGGGCATACCTGCCCCCCCCTTGGGACCCCCCTAGGAAAGCGCCCGACGCACATCACACCAATAGAGCACTACTGCGAGGGATCGTCAGACGCAGTTGTCATATCTGACGCACCCACACACACATGCAAAGAATATAACACATACCCAACAAACCCTTGCAAGAGAAAACCACACAAAATTATCTTTATAAATGTCTATAGGCACCAACCTACTGTTACAACATTTGTAGGAACCAACCTACTCGAAACACCAATCTTTTCAATTGAGCACTGATCCGAAATCGGATCCAGAAGCCTGACAGGGCTTGAAAAATGCTCAAAAATGAAAGTGCTCAGAATCCAACGAAACCAACACCATTGCGTCCATCTCGTCTTCCTGATTCCGGTGGTATATTTACTTTTTCAAACGGAGTCCGTATGGAGAAGATATCACATTCTGTCCGAAAAGTCAAATAGGCAAAAAACAATTGCTGACTGTGCAGTCCGTACAGTCCGTACGGACGCTGATGTGGCATGTCCGTACAGACAACACGCGGCAGGTATGTACAGGAGACACGTGGTAGCCTCGGGTAGTGACATGTGGCAGGCATATTTGGACATTTGGGCGTACAGATGGACCAATGTAGAGGTGACACGTGTCACCACTGGAAGGGTGACACATGGCACAGATGACGTCAGCATCTGATGTGGTGACTGTACGATGACATGGAACGGATGACGTGGCAGGTGACAGAGCTGTACGACAGGGCTAACATGGCAAGGTGACTTGGTAGATTTTGGCGAATCACATTGCAACACGTGGCAATTATTTGGTCAAATGATTGGCTGCCATGTGGCCCAATCACGGGCTGCCACGTGGCACCCCGGTATTGGTTTAATGGTTTGATTATCAAAATTTTGTGTCGTCGACTGGATTCGAACCGGTGACCACCCCCTTTGGCAGCGCTTTTGTAAAGTCCGTCGGGCCAATAGGCCACATGGTGGTTCTTGTTTACTATATGGCGCATATTTTATTTGAATTGGTTCAAGTTTGAAGCCGCAGGGGGAAAGGGCCGGGGCTTAGACCCAACCCTTTACATTGTTAATACAACCATACCATATGACCTGAACTATGGTTCAAATGGAGTGTGGGGTTTTTGTTGAAATAATGTAACTGCGAAGAGCATTCTTATTATTTTGTTATTGGATTAAATCCCCATTGTGGATTAATCATGTCATTATTATTATTTTTATTGTTAGGTTAATCCCCATTGAGGATTAACTAAGTCGGTAATTGTATAAGGACCAAATCCCCTCTTGCGGATTGGTCATCGGACAATTATAATGTAAAGAATAAGAAGTCGGCCCCA
>ML781338.1:48656-78176 GCA_009831015.1 Picea engelmannii
TGAAAGAAGAAGAAGGGTGGCGCATCTCTTAGAGGAGGATTTATTGTATTGGTTGAGTTATCTCTTGAACTCTTGATAAGCTATTTATGATAAGGAAGTTTTTGCTGGGTTTTCTTCCCCTAGAGGGTTTCCCAGGATAAATGCTGTGTACTTGTGGATGTGTATTTATTAGTGATCTTGTGGTTATTATGCTCTTATCTTTATGAAATGCAAAGAACTATAATATCAGCATAAAACATTAACAGTTTTTAAACCATAACCCTTGTTAAATAGGCGTGGGGGTTGGTAACCGACCCACGGTCGTGTGATTGCGCCAATAAAACCGGGAGCCAATGCCAACAGGGGGCCAACACTTAGCCCACGGGCTAGCGCTTGGCCATATTATTGAGCCATGTGACCGTTCAAGGGGGTGCGCGCCAATGTTTGGGGGCTAGCGCCCAGATTATGGTTGGAAAGTGGGCTTTGTAACTAAAATTTGTTTTTTTTTTATGGTTATGTAACCTATTTTTAATGTAATTAATCCATTTTTGGGAGTTATTGGGTAGTTTTGGAGCCTAACTTCTTGGAGGAAGTTGGAGATGATTAACTACCTTCCCAACTATATAACCAAGGCCTGTTTGAGGCCACGGGGATAGCTTTGAGGGCATTCAGAGTAGAATTATGCTGAGGAGAAGCCAAGCCAAAGCCATTTTGAGGCAGAGAAGCTTTTGAGGAGGAGACGCTGTTGGATCATTTCTGGGAGCTTCGGACGTCCGTTTTGCGTGCTGTTTTCTTTGCATGGTTCTAGAGATATGGAAGAACATGACCAGATTAGTCTTGTAGTCATTTGGCATTGCAACAATGTAATTTTGAGCTTTTGAACAGAAATAAAGAAGCCTCCCCCACAAAGAAAAAGCCCAGAGACGTAGGCAAAGTTGTGCCGAAATCCGTTATCAATCTGCGTGTTATGGTTTGCTGTCTTATATTTCATTTCAGATCTGCAAATGTGTATATGGCTGTCATAATTCCTCTTCTTTCCTCATTCTTTCACTAAGTTTCTCAAATGGTTAATTAACGCATGCAAAATTAAAACTCAACCATAAGTCATTAAAAGATCCTGACGGATCATATTGTGTAGGATCCAACCTACTGGAGACACCAATCTCCTTAGCTAAGCACCAACTTAGCAAGATATTGTGTAGGCACCAACCTACTGGAGGCACAAGTCTTCTCAGTTGAGCACCAACTCAGTAAGACCTGTATAGGCACCAACCTATAATATTCACATGCATAGTACTTCTAAATTAACCTGCATGCATTATACTTCATTTTTTTCATAACATCATCATACCCTTAACTTTCATGCTCTAACACCTCTCTTTGCTTCATATGCCAAAAATAGATTCAAACCCTAGTTAGATTTATCCTTCATGCCCTAGTGAGCATCATAACATCATTCCCATAATATATTCCTTGACTAGTGCATCACAACCTCAAAAAAACGCACTCTACAACATCATAGAACTTAGTCCTTCATAGCACACCCTTAAAACTCCAAGAAAACTCCTCTTGCACACCTTTAGATCCAAAGAATACTCTCTAGCTTCTCTTGTGCACCTCAAATATCTTCTGTACACCTCAGACTTGATATGCTTGCTTGGATGCTCTTCAAATGCATGCATCTATCTTGTATTTATAGTGTTTCCATGCTCACTTTTAGGGTTGACTTGTAAAGACTGGCTGGGTTGACCTGAACATTTTGGTTGGGTTGTCTGATAGAAAAATTCATATCTCTTCATTCCTGAGGAGTTAAAGGGAGTTCCATATACTGTTGGAAAGGTATAAGAATAATATTTATAACCATATGTCCTATTCTCCCATTTGATCTAGGTCTTCAAAGTAAAAAGGCCTTCAAAGATAAGTATCCAAACTGAGCATCAAAAATCCAAAAACAATATTTCCAACAATCTCCATCTTGCAATATTTATCTTAGACATATGTAGTCCCCCCTTTTATTTGAAATCAATGATAACAATATTTCTGACAATATCCCCCCTTTGTCATTAATGGCATCTCTTAGTTAATTCTGATACTCCCCTTGTCTGAAACTTTCCTTGTGTCTGCAATTATTTCTCTGTCTACAACTTCTCCCCCTTTGACATCAATGGAAAAGGGTTGCTCCCCTTGAGCTTGTGCTACCATTTATTGACGAGATGAGAGAGATATAAATCTCATACAACATTTTTCTCCTTTGACTTAATCGATAATGTATACATTGCTTGGGGTTCTATTTGCGTTTTCCACTAATCTTCCTGAACCTACTTTCCTTATCTTACATCCTTTAGAATGAAATGTTAGGTTGTAACCTTGATCACACATTTGAATGACACTTATAATATTGTGTTTTAACCCTTCAACATACAAGACATTCTATTTTTTAGTCTCTCCATTATCAATACTAACTGTACCTTTTCCAACTATCCTTGCAGAAGCATTATCCCTAAAGGTAACACTACCTCCTTTTTCTTTCTTTAGAATGATAATTTTTCTCTGATCCCCTGTCATGTGTTTTGAACATCCACTATCAATGTACCTTTGGATTCCATTGTCTTGAGTATACATTACAAATTCACATTCTTCTTTCTTTGGTTCTTCTTGCTTCCTTTTCCACACCTTTGTATATTCTTTTCTATGCTTGGTAAGAACATGTTCTTCCCTATTTTGTTTAAGAGACTTTATTATGCTACTTTTACAATCATGTGCTATGTGCCCACAATTATTGCACTCATAACGTTCAATATTGTAGTTAAGTAGAGGAGCAACTAAATTGTAGTTTCTATTAGCAAACCCACGAGAAATTCTAGTTTTGTTGCTCACATAATCATCCTTTGAGGTCTTGTAAGTGTTGAAATATTGTAACTACAAAGAGTATTCTATTTATTATTGAGTCATTTACTTATAGGTCAATCCCATTTTGTGGATTGATCATGTCGGGGTTTATATATGACCAAATCCCCTTTTGTAGATTGGTTAAACCCTAATTATATCATGCAAACTAAGCAGTCGACCCCAGGCCTAGTTAAAGTGGATATTACCACTAAGTGAAGAGGTCAACCTTGCTTGATTAAGAGACACCTCTCTAACGCCTACCATCTAGTATAAATAAGTGAGGAATTTTCCTCATTTGTTCACTCACTCAAGTCACTCAATAAGTGCGCAAGTTTGGAGATTTATGAAGTTGGGAGAAGGAGGAGAGAGAGGCACTAGACTTGGTCTTAGATATTATCTATTGTTTGGTCTTTTACCTTGGCATTGTATTGGAAATCTATATTAAGGAAGTTTTTTTGGGTTTTCTCCCCCATGAGGGTTTCCCAGGATAAAACATTGTGTATCTTGTGATTGTGTTTCTCTCAATGATCCTACATGTTATTGTTATCTAGTAAATTTGAAAAGAACTACATAAAAAGATTTAAATTTAACATGGTATCAGAGCTAAGTTGAACAGGGCATATTTCACTAGACAAAGAAAAATGTCACTATTGTTGTACATGAAAATTAGGGCTTTTTGTTGGAGAATATTTTTAGACTAAAAACCATCTAGAAAAGTGCGCCCTAGCCTAGGGAATTCATTGGCATCTTGAGCACACATTTTCAGTGGATAGATCCTTCGAAAAGTCAAACACTAGTTTTGGATGGTACCAGAAAACCAGAACCAGTACCAGAAGTACCAGTCTAGATTTTCACAGGTCAAGTTTTAGGGAGTAAAACTTGAAATTTTTGAAAAAGACAGCTCTAACTTACTCGCCTCATGCCAATGCATCTAGTCCCTAAATCAGAATTCCAAAAAATGGAGTTTAATTAGGGTTTTCTCATAAAACTCTAAGTTGCAGTTGCAGTGAAGTACCAATTACAATTGCAGTATAAGTTGCACTTGCAACACCGGTTGTAGTTCCAACACCAGCTGCAATACCACTTGCAATGCAAGTTTTGTGAAGTGTTGGGACTGTTGTTTTGTCCTAGTGCACCTTACCCTAGCAAGATACTATCAGAGGTATGTACTTACATGTGTTTAATATGTATTACCATTCTAAAGTGTATTTGCAAAAGAAAGGATCTTTTAAATCATAGATCCAAAAGGATCTCAGATCCAACACATTTACAAGAATAATGCACCCCAGCTTTGATTATCTTGACATGCATATATTTCTTATGACATTATTTTGACCTTATGAACATCTACGTTGTATATCATACTAACCATTGGTCAAAATCATTAAGGTTTATTAAAGTCGATTTTATAGATTTTATTCTCTAACTTAGATCTATGTCAAGATAACATATTACCTTAGTACAAAAGATAGGTTGAAGAAAGCACTTGTCATCTTGAGTGAAGGAGACTTAGAAGAAAAGTGACACACTCATTCTTGAGGACAAGACTCCAGGTTTCAGGTTTGATTGATTAAGTTGATAAGATTAAAAATTGCACATGTCAAGTTTGATAACTACCTCATGTCAAAGTAAACACTATAGTTGAGATAACAATCTTTGAAAAGTTTTATACTTAGTAGCATGTGAGAATATTGAGGTAAATTCTTAGTGTGGTCACTTACCAGATATAACTAACATATCCTCCAGGAAAAAGCTTCTTGTTTTGGTCCTAGGTTACATGGAGGAATGATTGATCACAACACTAGAAGAGTGTTTCTCTCATTTGGTTGTACTTCTTACTTTTTACCCTTGTTTTAGACAAGTCACCAGTGAAATATCTAAAGGAGCCACTATGACAATTGTACTTTCTATTGATATGAAGAGTATTATTCTTGTATATTGTTTCTCCCTTGTTGTTCTTGTTTTGGGAAGGTCACAGGTGATAACCCTAAAGGGAGTTGTAGTGATGGTTGCAGTAGGAAACATATTGGATGAAACATGAAGCAAAGTTGTGTACATAACCATATACATCCATGACCAAAGAAAATGAAGAAGAAACTACTTTTGAGATATAGAGTATCTCATATGAATATTGACTATAAGGATCAGAAGGCTCCAAAGATGACCGAACATTAGAACAAGAACTCACAATAGACTTGTTCAAAGGGTAATAAAGCCACCTTGACAGGAAGCAGAATTCATTTGAAGTATGACTCAACTTTTCATATTTAGACTTGGTATTCAACACCAAATATATCCTGTAGAGATGATGAAGTCCTTGTAGACTCAAAAGAAATCAAGATTCAGAGTAATCCTGATCTCATAAAGTATTAGATGAAGAGACATCTTCCAGGACTGAGAGACGGATTCCATGGGAATACTAGATCGTAGCTTTAGAGACTTATATAAGACATGAAATATCCTGGAATATTCCCTTGGTTCAATGACAGAGAAGGAAGCCAGTCAGAAAGACTAGGATATGGATTTTTCTGTAAGACTAGAAGAGAAGTCAATGATGACTTCCAAAATTGATCTAATAGATCAAGCATGTTGTAGATGTACAAATTTGATTTGTGTCTAGAGGATTCTCCCAGCAAGAGGGAGACAACTATGACAAGAAAATTACTCCAGTAATCGAAGAAATAGTTCCAGTATTTGTGAAGACAATCGAAACAACCATGATTCATATATGGTATGAGATACAAGGGGAACAATCCCTATATTTGAGAATGAGTTATCTCCAATGCTAGTTGGTGTAGTACATTTTTTGGGTCATAGAGACATGACTACAATAGTAGATAAAGTTACCTCCTTGAAAGAAGAAGAGCTACTTTTAGTATCAGTTATTGAGCCACTCTCATCTTAATATGAAGTTGTTGCCGTGATGAAGTAGAAGAGTTACTCTCAGATTTTAGAAGTCACAGTGAGAATGGAACAACCATTATCAAATTCAAAGCACCTGCAGATGCAGAGTCCCAATTCCAGAGGAACAATTGCAGAGAGACTAGAGGACATACTCTCAGAAAGTGAGACAGATAATGCTTTACATAAAAAACATAGAGATAGCACATGATTATGCAGATTGAGTTGCAGTTGAGAAAGTGTACTAGGTTGGTACAATATGCTGTGAAAATTTGATTTCAAAGTACAAAACTCATGTCTGGAAGATGAAGCAAGTTCCTAGAGCTTGGTATGGCATAATTGACAATTTCCTAACGAGCTTGGGCTTTACCAAGAGTAAAGTTGATTCTAACCTTTACCTCAAGGCTATGAATGATGAGCCAATGATGCTGCTACTATACGTAGATGATGTATTCTTGACAAGATGAAGAAAAGATCATCACAGATTGCAAGAATAAGCTCGCTACAAAGTTTAATGAAATACCTAATGCATTATTTATTAGGTCTTGAAGTTTGGCAGAGCTCAAAGAAGATATTCCTTAACCCAGGGAAGTATGCAGTATAAATACTAAAGAGGTTTGATATGTTGGAGTGTAAATCCATGAACACACCCATGGAAACGAAGTTGAAGATCCTGGTTGATACTTTGTAAGAATTGGTTGATGCTACTCTGTACAGACAGATTATTGGTTCGTTGATGTTTCTGACGAATACCAAGATATATATATGTTTTTCTATGAATACCTTGAGTCAATATCTGGTAGAGCCCAGACGTGTTCACCTTGTTGCTGCAAAACATGTGATGAGATACCTTAAGGGTACACTGGACGTTGGTCTCTGTTATAATAGAGATCATGACTTCAAATTGATTGGTTATACCGATTCAGATGAGATGGAAGTGTTTATGACAGAAAGAGAAATTTAGGATGTTGTTTTAGTCTAGGGTTAGCCATGATTTCATGGCAGAGTAGGAAGCAATCCTGTATTTATCTCAGCACGACAAAAGTAGAATACATTGTAGCATGTTCCTCCAGTTGAGAAGACATATGGATTCATATGTTGCTGATATATCTATTTGATATGGAGATGGAAGTCACCGTGATTCTATGTGATAACTAGAGAACCATGTGTTCCACGATGAGTCAAAGCACATAGAAATCTGATATCACTTCATTCGTGATATGATGTAGAGGGGAGTGTAAAGCTCCAATATGTTGGCACTGATGAGTAGGTTGTAGATGTGTTGACTGCGCCTCTATCTCGTGTAAATTTTGAGAACTTTTGAGACAAGATTGGTATAGTCTGAAACGAACTCCCTTGAAAGGGGTAGTAATGCTCATGCCAGCCTTGTGCTGAAGATTTCCAGCTTCGTGCTGATGTTGATGTGATGTCAGCCTTGTGCTGAATATTTCCATATTTGTGTTTATGTTGATGTGACGCTAGTCTTATGCTAAAGATTTCTATATTTGTGCTGATGTTGATGTGATTCCAGCCTTATGCTGAAGATTTCCAACTTTATGATGATGTTGATGTGATGCCAGCCTCATGATAAATATTTCCATCTTCGTGCTGATGCTGATGTGATTCCAGCCTTGTGCTGAAGATTTCTAGCTTCATGCTGATGTTGATGTGATGCCAGCCTCGTGTTAAATATTTCCAGCTTCGTGCTGATGTTGATGTGGTTCTAGCCTCGTGCTGAAGATTTTCAGCTTAGTGCTAATGTTGATGTGGTTCCAACCTAGTGATGATGGTTTCCAGCCTCGTGCTTTCGTGCTTTGATGATGTTGCTCTAGCCGTGTGCTGTTGATACTTTAGCTTCATGCTAAAGACATTGCTATTGATACTTTAGCTTCATGCTAAAGATGATGTTGATGATACCTTAGATTTATGCTAAAGATGATGATGATGTTATATTAATGTTATACTAATTGATGTTGATGCAGTCGCAGATGCTACTTCGGCTCCATGCTGTGAATGATGCTGTTAGAGATGATGAGAAAAAATTCCAATGATTTACAAATGTGCCAGTCAATGATCCAAGACGCTGATGATGTTGTTTCCCTCTCTCCCTCCTGATGATGTTGTGTCGAACTGTGTCTGTAGAATACCCTTCTAGTTAAGGGGGAGTGTTGAAATATTGTAACTACAAAGAGTATTCTATTTATTATTGAGTCAATTACTTATAGATCAATCCCCTTTTGTGGATTGATCATGTCAGGGATTATTTATGACCAAATACCCTTTTGTGGATTGGTCAAACCCTAATTATATCATGCAAACTAAGAATTCGACCCTAAGCCTAATTAAAGTGGTTATTACCACTAAGTGAAGAGGTCGACCCTGCTTGATGAAGAGACACCTCTCTAGTGCCTGCTAGCTAGTATAAATAAGCGAGGAGTGTTCCTCATTTTTTCACTCACTCAAGTCACTCAATAAGTGCACAAGTTTGGATATTTCTGAAGTTGGGAGAAGGAGGAGAGAGAGGCACTAGACTTGGTCTTGGATATTCTCTATTGTTTGGTATTTTATCTTGGCATTGTATTGGAAATATATATTAAGGATTTTTTTTTGGTTTTTCTCCCCCATGAGGGTTTCCCAAGATAAAATTTTGTGTATCTTGTGATTGTGTTTCTCTAAGTGATCCTACATGCTATTGTTATCTAGTAATTTTGAAAAGAACTACATAACAAGCTCTAAATTTAACAGTAAGGACCTCTATTTCTGTTTATGATCTAGGTGGATATTGGTGGCCACCCACCTATTACACTTGGACCCCCACCATTGTTTCTTTCAATTTCTCAGTTTCCTAAATTGTAGCCCAATGTACTATTTTTGGCAGTTTTTTGGGCCCTGAACTTTCGGAGCTGTTTTGAGGCCCTAAACGAAGTTTTTTGGGCATCAAAGTCTAGTGAATACTATTTTTTTTTCAAACTAAGACATTTATTGTCAATAGTTGTAGTCCTTGGATAGATATTTATAACGATGTATCATATGCATCAAACGAATATAGTATGCCAAAGTTACGACCCCGAGAAATTGATGTACCAATTTACCCCGACGGGGCCCATATTCTGGCGTTTCATCTCCTAGGGTTAGGTTTTTGGATGTTTAGGGTTTCCATTTTTTCTCAATAATATATAGGCCTTCAAGCCTCATTTTAACACAGAGTTCAGAGGCCTATAGCCGCCACATCTCTTCTCAGAGATAAGCTATCAATGCCCTAGCTAGTTTATTTCTATTATGTTTGTAAAAAAATTTCAGTTCTTTGATATTAATGAAGTGTTATTTCCACTACATCTTTGTATTCATGGTTATTTGTGTATTATGTTGCATTCCTGCATAAATTCAGATCAGTGGTATCAGAGCAGTTTTCTCTTTCTCGATCCTTCTTTGCATGTCCCCAACGAGGTCGGGGTATAAGGCGCCAGGACTTGATCTGGTTGAATCTTTAAAAGATCAACCTCGCAAACCCCGACGACCGCCCATGGGGGACGAAAAGAAAGATGAGGGAGCATGAGATCCTATCAAAATATTGCATGAGGAGGCCCTTGAAAAACAAAGGAACACGATGATGGATAACTTTGTCCAGATCCTTCAATGATTGCCCAAGGGCAACACATCTACATCCAACAACCACTTTGGAAGCACAACCCCTTTTAAGGTACAAGTAAACTTTGACATTCCCATATTTTATGGACAAATAGATGCAGACACCATAGATAGATGGTTGAATCTATTAGAAGGATATTTCTCGGTTCATGACTTTTCCGACCGAGAGAAGTTTATTTTTTCACTGCTCAAAGCCACCCCCCATGTCAAGGTTTGGTGGGAAACCTACTGTGAGAAAAAGGACGAGGAGGAACCCTCTCTGTTCTTGGCTATACCCACTTGGAATTATTTCGAAGAAGCCATCAAGGAAGAATATTATCCCATGGAGAGCTATGAGGACAAGTACATACAATGGACTACCTTGCGACAACAAAGGGATCAAGATGTGCATGAGTTGATGAATCTGTTACATACCCTATGCACAAAGTTGGGTATCAAAGATTCAGAGAAACATTTGGTGCTGAAGTACCGCAGTTGTCTACACAGATACATTCAATAGGAAATGGAATTCCTTGACATCTCCTCGCTTGGTATGACATACCGGTATGCTGCCAAGATTGAACAAAAATTCAAACAGAAGAAGCGAGACTTTGGATCTGCAAATCAAAAGAAAGTGAAAGGTGCCCCCAAACCGCAGAACAAAGGACAAATCCAAGGCATGGAGAGTCAGGACAACCTGCCAAAGACACAAGAAAATAACAACACCACAAAGCTGAAGAAGGACATGGGAAAGTGGTGTGAGTTCCATAAGAGCTCCACTCACAACACAAGTGAGTATTGGGCCAAATAGTTACTGGTGGCCGAGATGAGGGCTTCTGAATCAGATGCATGCTCCAAAACTAAATTAGAACCCAAGAAGGGGAATGACAAAGGGAAGCATATTATCGATGTGGATCCCAACACCACCGTTGCCACCACAAAGATCCAAAAGGAAGAACCAGAAGATCCAGAGGAGGAGGAACATCTCTTCCACTCCTAGATGTGGGTAAAGGGTTCCCCGCTACAGTTCATTGTCGAAAGTGAGAGAAAAAAAACCTCATTTTAGCAGAGGTCATGAAGCAGTTGGGCTTGCTGATCACAACACACCCACACCTGTACACCAACAAGTGGCTTCAACAAGGATGAGATCTCTGCGTCAGCCAGTAGTACCACCTTCCCTACATCATCAATCCCTTCACCGATGAGGTATTATGTGACATTGCTCCTCTTGATGTTTGTGATGTATTCTTAGGCCAACCATACTTGTGGAAGCAACTTGTTGTGTATGAGTCCTGATATTACACTATTATTGTTACCTTGGGAAATAAGTTGTATAGGATACCAGAGGTACCATCGCCTGCCGCTATCTCTTTGGTTACTACAAAACAATGCAATAAGATCATTTCCAAAATTGAGAAATTTGTTTTCCTGATGACCCACCCTCAGGGAAAGAAGAATATTGTGGCCACGACCTCCAGATAGGGCTCCTCCGCATGATAATAAAAAATGGACAAGGTCGTGGAGGAGTACCAGGACATCTTCACCTCACCTGCAGGGGTGCCTCTGCAATTTCATTTCAAGCACCCCATCGATCTGACCCTAGGTGCGCCCCTGCCCAATGGAATGATCTATCAGTGCTATGTTCTAGAGAATGATGAAATCAAGAGGTAGATTCAGGAGCTGTTGCAGAAAGGTCACATCCGACCAAGTTCATCGCCCTGTGGGAGCCTGATCGTGTTGGTGCAAAAGAAGAATGGGAATTGGAGAATCTGTATTGAATATCAGGCACTGAGCAAGTTCATTGTTCAGAATAGGTACCCGATCCCACATATTGATGACCTTCTGGAATGACACAGACCTCACCAACCCTCGGGCTGAAGTCCACTCACAGGATCATTCTTTGTCTCCTTTGAGCCAAATCAACTCTTTTGATTCCTTACTGGAATCTCAATTTAATCGATCCACAGGTCCTTTCGGAAAAATCCCCTGCACGAACAACACTAAGTGTGAGCTCCTTTCTCCCCAAGCAACCACAGTGCTATGACCAAGGGCCTAACCCAAAGTCACTTGTCACAACTCGCGATCTCGCGAGTTCATGAGTCAAAGCTTCTTACTCTTCTTTCCCAATCTTGTGATACCCAAGATCAAGAAATGAGTATAGCTATTTTCTGTCAGCGCCTTTCGTGCGTGACCATCGGATAGGCTAAGTGTTAGCTCCCGTTGTGACTTTGCGACTTCAAAAGTCGAAGGGTTGAGCCTCTGTGCTCTCCCCCATGTGAACTTACGAGACTTGAAAGTCAGTGAGGGTTGACCTTCCCTTCACACTCCTCACAACTCGCCACTTCGCGAGTTGTAGCGTCAAGCTTTTGTGTTCTTATCTCGCGAATCCCCGAGACGCAAGAAGTCAACGGAGTGTTGACTCCTTTCCTCCTGGCCACACGTGTCCTCCTGTCTATCGCTCAGGCCCACCTTGTGGTTCTGCCACATATCTCTCATGCCTAGCTTCGGCACTTCGTGAATTCACTTCCCGAAGCGCTACCTCCTTTGTATCCCGACACCTGAAGTGCCGAGATCCCAAACTCCTCGTTGCTCCTTATCGCAATTCACGACTTCGAGATTTTTGGGACAAAAGTCTTGATTTCTTATCCTCTGATATGCTGAGATGCTGAATTCTGACACGTTTCCCAGTGCTGGCCCACAATGAAACTTCCCACCTTTTTGGAATTTCAGACTTTGCTATTTCGCGAATCTCATTGCAAGGCTTTCGATTCTCCAACTTGCGAAACCCCAAAATGAGATTATGTGAATGATCCAATGGCCCCTATTGGCTCAAATCCTATGACTCTTTTTCTTCTAAGCTTTACACTTTAGAAAACACTTTCCGTAACTCTCCTTGCTCCTTTGCAAGATCTGACGGCTCTCGGGACTTTGCGAATTCTCCACGGAGAATTCCAACTGTCCAATGCCTCCTTGACAACTTCTGTGAAATGAACAGGGTATTCCTTCACAGAACTTGTCCACTTGCAAACCAACTTCGCTATGCCTCCTTTCAACACTTCAAGGAACTAACTCTTCTAAGCTTTTACCACAACTCGAGTCTTCAAAAAGACTCTTGCACGCACTCCTTGTGGCAACCCTTTAAATACTTCCAAGTATTTGAATTCTTAGACTCTGCGCACTCTCTTTGCAACAACAGTCCTTCAACAACTCCCTCAGGTTGAAAACTCTGAGACTCTATTCGGCCAGCACACACTTTGCACAGCTCCTGTGCTTAACTTGCACTTCTTCAAGAATGAGAACAATGTTATCCCTCCTGAGCTTTCAGAGACGAACTCTGATTTCTGTCAATTCACACCTTGCGGACAATTTCATTGCACTCCTTGCAGGAAAACTCTTGCTTAGACAGAGAAACAATTGAAACTCATTCCTTACTCTCCCTCTCTTCAGATTTCAGACATTAAATATGAAATCATACATTCCCGCATCAAAGAAAATGCATAACAGAGAGTAACAAGCATATATCAATCAACATGTACAAACACAGAAAGCAATTGAACACCATGAGTCTGAACTAAAGATCTTTGTATTAATCCAGAACTGCTGTACATGGGTTTCTTTACTTTACACAGCTCTCTACTTCTGCTCTCCTATGCTCTCTTCGATTGATAATGTTACAATGATACAATATGAGGGTGTCTATAGTCGGTTTTCCCTCCGCTCCTAAAACTGTCTAATCTAGAATTTAATTCTACCTACTTACATTTACTAGCACAAATGCCTCTTTATCCTTCAGATGAGAGTGGGATGCTTAAGGTTTGATTACAATCACAAGTACGCCCTTTCTTAACTACTTCATTTATGTTTGGCGTATCCCACTTCAAAACGATTTAAACACTTTTGAACATGTGCCAAAATGCATTGGCGTTTGTCCCCTGCTCGCTTGTTGTTGGCGATGCTCCTGCATCATGGACCAAATCAAAGGGGTGAAATATTTCAATAAGATCAAATTGAAGTCTGGGTATCACCAGGTACCAATCGAACTTTCCGATGTTTGGAAGACTGCCTTCAAAGACAAGGAGGACCTTTTCGAATGGATGGTCATGCCTTTCCGGTTGATGAATTCTCCCACAACCTTCATGAGGCTGATGGACGACATATTGTGGCCATTCACCAACTCATTTTTAGTAGTGTACTTGGATGGCATCTTGATCTTCAACCAAACTTGGGAAGAGCACCTCCACCACATCCGACAGGTCCTCCAAACACGGTGGAAACACAAGTTGTGTGCCAATTTGGAGAAGTTCACTTTTGGTATGACCCAAGTTCAGTATATGGGATACATTATTGATGAGTATGGGGTGCATGTGGATGCAACCAAGATCCAAGTGATTTTGGGTTGGCCAGGCTCGAACACTCTAATAGAGCTTCACAACTTTTTGGGTCTTGCTAATTTCTACTGCAGGTTTGTGTTGGGATTCTCTCATATCACTTGGACCTTGATTCAAGTCACCAAGGGAGGAGCGAAAGAAAAATTCTTTTGGTTAGAATCTCAACAGAAGGCATTCGTAGAATTGAAACATTGCCTCTGCTGTGCCCCAGTGCTCACATTAGCATACTTGAAACAACTATTTGAGATCGAGACAAATGCCTCTAACTATGCTATTGGGGCAGTTCTTACTCAACAAGGGAATCCAATGGAATATCACAATGCGACACTGTACAACACAGTACAAAAGTATCCCACTTATGACAAATAAATGTATTCCATTGTGCATGCTTGCTGAAAATGGAAGAATTACATTTTAGGGAAGGAAATGATCATCTATTGGACAACTGAGAGGGGGGGTGAAACACTTGTTACTGTGCTTAAACAATTATGCCCATTTTAAAATCTTTACAGAACACTCAATGATGATCACAATAATGCAGGGAAGTAAGTAATAGAATATTCAACATCAATCACACACATGAAATATACAAAGACATATATTTCCCGAGGAAACCCGTAAAGGGAAAAACCTCTTCTTCTTGATATGATAAGTAATCTTTATTTTTTGTACATTATCATTCTTATGAGCACCAAATCATTTTTGAGGCTACCACCTATGTTTTAAAAGCAACAACTTGCTGAGAGCACCAACTCTCTGGTTTCTCTAGCACCCACTAGAAGGAAGCACCAACTCCCTTTGTGTTCTAACACCAACTGGATGGAAGCACCAACTTCCAGACACACAAGAACCAAACTGTACAAGCAACAACTTCCTGAGAGCACCAACTCTCTGGTTTCTCTAACACCCACTAGAAGGAAGCACCAAATCCCTAAGTGTTCCAGCACCATTGGATGGAAGAACCAACTTCCAATCACACAGGCACCGACTTGCATAACAGAGAACAATGGTTCTCCCTTGCACCACCCTACCACCCTGGTTTTTATGGTTGCAACTAGATGGATGCTACAACTCCCTGTGTTCAAGCACCCACTTAAAACTCCGAGGACAACAGTCCTCCCTAGCACCTCCCCACCACCATGATTATAAAAACTTTGTTATTGAAAATTATTACAGTGATATAGTGTTTATCGATGGCTTACCTGTCTCATCACTGTTCTGTTACACTGCTCTGCTCTTCCTGCATCAATGTCTTCCTACTCACATATTCTTGAGCTTTCTGTTCTTCTGCTCTTTCTCTGCATGTGCACCTCGGCTTTTTCTTCCTCTCTTAGATATGCATTTATGTTCTATGCGCTACGCCTCTTCTGTGCATTTCAACTGCTACACATAACATGATTTTACCCACATGAATAACTCTCAATAGAAGCAACCATCTCTTCTCTGTTCTGCATATATTTATCATCCAAGTCTTTTGTTAGATCATAAACCTAACTCTTCGTCCTCTTTGGCGATTATGCTGAGTGTGTTCTTCATTAGTGGCAGTTATCCTGAGATTCTTTGGCTTCTTTGGCATTTACATTCTTGGACGCTTTTCCATCTGTCAATCGTCTTATGTCGAGTCTTCATTCCACTGCTAGTTACCTCAAGACTCTTCATCTCCTCTAGTGATCACGATGATATTCGTCAAATTCTCGGGCAGATGCAATCAGTCATTTTCTGCAGTTACAATCAATCCGTCTTGGAAGTTATAGATATAACCTCCATACGCTCATCCCTTTGGCACCTCTTCCCTTCCCGAGAAAACTTCACAGTGGGCACTAGATTTTCTGGCTAAGCCCCTTCCTTTCACGTGACCATGAGCTGTGATTAGACGCCTATCCAAAAGGCATTTCACGACTTCACACATTGGATATTCTGTTGCAAGTTGCCTCAAATCTTCCAACTCATGAAACTCTGATATGGAGCTTAGCAATGCTAGCTCCTTCCTCTATTCTCTTTCCACGTGACTGTTGGCTGTGACTGCTCGGTAATCAAAAGGGGAACTTCACGATCTCAACAATCTTTGATGTAGAGCCTAGAGATGTGCTAGCTCCTCCCTTAATCCTTCGATGATGTGTCCTTGGCTATGACCATGGGCCAAACATTCAAGCACTTCACATTTTTCGAGCTCGCTAACTTAGTTTTTCAGTGTCAGATCAATGGTCCACAATGCTACCTCGATCAACGACTGTGATCAAATCAAAACCTCACATGTTGGGTGTTTGAACGTGAGCCAACCCTGACTCTTCCAACTCTCGATTCCCGATTCACCGCTCTGTGTCAGATCGATGATCCACAACCCTCTTTGATCCAACGGTCCATATCTTATTGGGACTTCGCATTTCACAAAGTTGGAGGACTACTCACCTCCCTTCTCCCGACTTCCGATTTTCCAAAACCTACTCTAAATCAACGACCCATGACATTCCTCGATCCAATGACTATGATCAATATCGCGAAATCAAACTTCACGATGTCTGTGGACTTCTCAACGCAGTTCTTCTGATTCATGATTCTACGAATTTTCTTTATCAGTTGCCACATGTCCTTCCCAGATGAACGGATAGGATTGCTACGACTCCCAGCTCCTTGGGTATTTTCCTCCCACCTTCCCGATATTTGCGAGCGTCAGATCAATGACTCATAACTCCCCATGATCTAACGGTCTATATCAAGTCACAAACTCAGACATCACGAGTTCCTACAATTCTCTCCTTTGACTTTTCCAGTTCGCGAGTCAGTGAAATACTCATCTCTCACCACCTGTCCTCTGGATCCAACGGCTTAGATCTCATCATGAATTCACATTTCGTGGAGTTGGAGGATGGCTCTTGACCATTATCCTCTTTGTAGTTATACTGGATTCGAAGGCTATTGGTCCTTGACACTGAGATCCAACGGATCAGATCTGTACTTCTCCTATACGCTTCCTCTAGTCACTAGACGTTGATCTAACAGACATTGGGTATTCGGGATTGGTGATCCAATGACCACTGTCACTCCTCATCCTGAGATTATGCTTCCTCCCGACTTGGAAGATTTTATAAGTGTCAAAGGCCTAGACCTTTGATCCTTCTGTGAGTCCTAATGACTTTGGGACTCGTCTACAATTCTGAAAAATGCTATCTCTCCTGAGCTTTGGCAATGAAGTTAGCCTCGTCCCTGGCGCACACTTGAACTCTGCGTGAAACTCTACGCTATTCCTCCTAAGATTTGATTGCACACTTTGCCAGTAATCATGCCATCATTGCTGTTGTTCTTTCCTGCAGACATGCCATCATCACTGCTATTCTTTCCATCAATGAAAAGCACACTCTGGTTGTAAACATGCCAACAATATCCCCCTTTGGCATTGATGGAAACCCTGGAAGGTTGGACTATTCTTCTTAGACCTCCAACTGTAGCATTCATACCAGAACTTTTCTCCCCCTTTGACATCAATGTCAAAGAAAACATGCTCCCCCTGAGCTGTTGCAGTACTTTTTGGAGGTATCAGATATTCACCAACACATACTTCCCCAGACAAGATTGACTCTCTTATTTGAGTCCTGCAGAGTATTTGTATCTAAACTAGAGTCTTCTCCTTCTGATTCTTGGACCTGTTCATCTTCAGCTTTAGTAGTGTCCTCTGTAGTATACTCAATATTGCTCACCTCTATTACTGGGACTTCTTCATCAACCTTTTCTTGTCATAACTGAATGACTCCCCCTGACACTCTTCTCTCTCTCTTCTTCTGACTGTTCTCCCCCTTCGTTTCTAAAAGGTTAGCTTTTTTTGACAAGGTTTCTCCTCTTGTTATATCTAAATGATGTCATGTATTTGTACATCAGAATGCTGCTGCCGCAGATGCCGCTGAATTAGTGAAACACTGCGCAATTGTAGCTCATATTTTTTCAAACAACCCTTGGATATGCCCATTGATTCTCATCGATCTCTAACCATATGTATCCGACTTTATCCAAGATGATTCTTTACTGTTTATTGCTCTAAATTCGTATGAGAAAGTTTATACTATGCTTGTCACATGACTGCAATTCATTTTGCAACAATTAGCTTCACTCATGTTCACTTGTTCAGTCTTTGCTATCCACATTTGTGAGTGTCCTGGTTTCTTGAACTTTGTTCTTTGATATTCTATTACAGTAATTTCATTTTTCTTCCACGATGCCTACAATCCAAGGCTTTTATGACCATATTCATCACAAGAAAAAACCGTTACAAGCACTCTCATACCTCCTTTGATTCATCCATGAAGGTGTCTCTCTTCTAAACTTACTTTGAGGTGTATGAGTAGCTTCTGGATGTCTTCCTTGATCTGATCTTCTAAATATTGTAGTATTGCTTTCATTGTTTGAACATGAAGAACCTGAGTCATACCTGCTTTCACTCTTTACAAATGAAGGACTTGCATCAGGTTTCTTAGGAGTACTTATTTCTTCCTTGTTGTATCCAAGACCGAATTTGTCATTTGGTGATCTCTGACTATCCAAGATCTCATCTAGGGTCATGGAGCTCTTCAAGAACTTGATTTGGGTGTTTGACTTCTCTAACTTCTTTCTAAGATTCACAACTTCTTCTTCCAGCTTATGACATTATTCTTCTTCTACTTCTTCCATGGGATAAATGCTAACATAACATTCTTTTATTGTATCTGAGTATTCTTCTTTACTTGCAGGGGATGATTCAATATCAACATTATTATTTGTTCTTGTTCTTTTAGCCACCACTTGCCTCGAGTTTACAGAATTTATCTTACAGTCTTTGGGAGTGACTACCTCTTCACATCCTCTTTCACACATTTGACTTACACTGAGACAATTATGTTTTAGCCCATCTACAAGCAGAACATCCAGGGCTTTTCCTTTGCCATTACTTAAACTCACCATCCCTTTACCCTTGATTTTACCTGGTTCATCACTTCCAAAGGTCACATTTCTTGTTTTGCTTTTACTTATAGACATAAACTTATCCTTGTCTTCAATCATATGTTTGGAATATCCATTGTCTATATACCAGGGGTATTTTTGTTTTTGAGCTAAAAGTACTCGACCACATTTTCCACTATCTTTCTTTTTCCATGTGCTGGCATTTCTAGCTAAGGGTTTTATCCTTGGATATGCTTTGTAATTCTTCAGATGGCGGTTTGCATCTTTGTGGCCGAAGTTATGACAGTTATAACATTCGAGCTCATTTTTCAATAGGTCAAAGTGATTGGTGCAACATTGTCTACTCATTGGCTGTTTAATATTTCTTAACCTCCTCAGTTGCATGTCGCTAAACTTAGTTTGACAATTTGCAATATATGGTTGTTTGTTACTTGGATGTCTCATTCTTTGTTGTGGCATATATTTATTTCTTAGGTGTCTTGATTTCTCATGTCTAAATCTTAAGGAACAATTTACAACTTTGTGGCCAAAGTTAGAACAATAAAAGCAATATCCATAGAAAAAATCTTTGTACCTAGAAAATGACTGTCTTCTTTAAGCAGGTTGATTTATTCCATGCTGATGATTTCCTTGAGAAGAGGGTGTATTATTTCTTTGTTCTACAGGTTTAGTTCTGGCACCTTTTTCTTTACTCCTCCTTGGAGGTTGATTATTTTCCTTTGTTTCCACAGGTTTTTTGTTGTCATTGGTTGTAGATTTGACAAACTTGATGGATTCTTTGTTGCATGGCTGACCACTACTTGATCCCTCTTCATAACCCAAACCAGTTTTAAACTTTGGATTCCTTTGTTGATTCAAAATGATGGCTAATCCTTCTGAGGATTTGATACTTGACAAACTCTAGTGATACAAGGCTTGAAACTTCTCCAACTTTTTTCTAGTTTTCATTGCTTCTTCTTCCAGAGCTTTACATCTCACCTTCTTCTCTGCTAATTGTTGTCTTCGAATATCTTCTATTTTATTTGCTTCTTCTACTTTTACTTTAAAAAAAAAAAATTCACTTGGTTCTTTACCATTCTTTTCAAACTGCATCAACAATTGTTTTTGTTTTCTCTTCTTAAGTCTGAGTCTGTTAATCTCTTCTAAAGGAATGATTAGCTCTCCTTCTAATTCAACCACAACTTCTTCATCATTAACATCAATTCTTGTGATTTTATTATCATAATCATCTTTGTCCATAAGCATAAAGTCATTAACCTTATCTTCCCAAGAAGATTCATTATATGTGTCTCTTGAAGAGTCATCATTGTTTACACATAAACTTTTCTTTTTACCAAATCTCTTGGATTTGTACTTCTCTTCATCTTCAGAGTTCTGGTCCTTCTTCTTGTGTGGAAACTTAGATGCAAAGTGACCTATATTTCTATAGTTGAAACATTTGAAGGGAAGTTTGCCTTGGTACCTTCCCGATCCTTTATTTAGTCTTCTCACAAACTTTGCTTCGATTTCATCAGGCTCAGAATCCTCATTCTTATCTTCTTTAAATGATGCTTCTTTAGAGGTGGGTTTATCTGTAACTATCCTCATTTCATATGCAGTCAATGTTCCTAGAAGTTGATCAAAAGGAAAAGATTTTAGATCATTAGGTTCTTCTATAGCCGAGACCTTTGGGTTGAACCTATCTGGCAGAGATCTCAAAATTTTCTGAACTAAACATGCTTCCTCATTTTTTTCACCAAGTCCTTTCATTGAATTTACTAGTTCTTCAACTCTTAGAAAGTACTTCCCAACAGTTTCATCCTCTTTCATCTTTAGTTGTTCAAACTGTATTTTGTAGGTTTGAATCTTGGCTTCCTTTACCTTCTCATTACCTTCATAACTACTAATGAGTTTGTCCCACATTTCTTTGGCAGATTCTAAGTGAATAACTTTTACAAATTCTACTTCTGCAAGCCACTCGAAATAACATTCATAGCCTTAGCGTTGAAGCTGAATTCTAGCTTGTCATCCTTATTAGCTAGTACAATTGGCTTTACATAACTAGTCTCTACCACATCCCAAACATCTACACCTAAATCCATTATGTAGGTTCTCATCCTAACTTTCCAAAAACCAAAGTTCGTTCCATTGAACATGGGGGCCTTATTGGTTGAATTTCCTTCATGGCTAGTCATGTTTAAGATCTAGGATCTACCCTTAGATAAAAGGAAGTGGATCTGATACCAATTGTTGGACAAATGAGAGGGGGAGGGGGGGGGTGAATCAGTTGTTACTGTGCTTAAACAATTATGCTCATTTTAAACTCTTTACAGAACACTCAATGATGATCACAGTAATGCAGGGAAGTAAGTAATAAAATATTCAACATCAATCACACACATGAAATATATAGAGACAGATATTTCCTGAGGAAACCCATAAAGGGAAAAACCTCTTCTGCTTGATATGATAAGTAATCTTTATTTTCTGTACAAATTCTTATGAGCACCAACTTATTTTTGAGGCTACCACCTCTATTTTACAAGCAACAAATTGCTAAGAGCACCAATTCTCTAGTTTCTCTAGCACCCACTAGAAGGAAGCACCAAGTCCCTTTATGTTCCAACACCAATTGGATGGAAGCACCAACTTCTATACACATAGGCACCAACCTGTACAAGCTACAACTTGCTGAGAGCACCAACTCTCTAGTTTCTCTAGCACCCACTATAAGGAAGCACCAACCCCCTGAGTGTTCCAGCACCAACTGGATGGAAGCATCAACTTCCTGTCACACAAGCACCAACCTGCATAACAAAGAACAATGGTTCTCCCTTGCACCACCATACCACCTTGGTTTTTCTGCTTGAAACCACATGGAAGCTACAACTCCCTGTATTCAAGAACCCACTTGAAACTATGAGGACAACAGTCCTCCCTAGCACCTCCCTACAACCCTTATTATAAAAACTTCATTACTGAAACTTATTACAGTGATATAATATTTATCAATGGCTTACCTGTCTCATCACTGTTCTGCTACACTTCTCTGCTCTGCCTACATCAGTGTCTTCCTGCTCGCATATTCTTGAACTTTTTGTTCTTCTGCTCTGTCTCTGAATGCACACCTCAGATATTTTTTCCTCTCTCAGATATGCATTTCTGTTATATGCGCTATGCCTCTTCTGTGCATTTCAGTTGCTGCACACAACATGATTTTACCCGCATGAATAACTCTCAAAAGAAGCAACCATCTCTTCTCTGTCTAATGTATATTTATCATCCAATTACTCTGTCAGATCATACACCTAACTCTTCGTACTCTCTGGTGATTATGTTGAGTCTGTTCTTCATCAATGGGTATTATCTTGAGATTCTTTGGCTTCTTTGGTAGTTACAGTCTTGGACAGTTTTCCATATATCAATCGTCTCTATGATGAGTCTTCATTCCACTACTAGTTACCTCGATACTCTTCAGCTCCTCTGCCGATCACCCTGATATTCTTTGAATTCTCTGGAAGATGCAATCATTCATTTTATGCAGTTACAATCAATCCATCTTGGCAGTTACAGAGATAACCTATGCACACTCATCCCTTTGGCACCTCTTCCCTTCCTGAGAAAACTTCACAGTGGGAGCTAGCTTTTCTGGCTAATCCCCTTCCTTTCACATGACCACGAGCTGTGATCAAACACCTATCCAAAAGGCTCTTCGTGACTTCGCACATCAAATATTTAGTTGCGAGTTGCCTCGATTCTCCCAAATTGCAAAACTCCAAGGTGGAGCCTAGAAATGCTAGCTCCTTCCTTTATTCTCTCTCCACGTGACCGGTGGCTATGACTGCTTGCTAATCAAAAGGGGAGCTTCACGATCTCGACGATCTCTGATGTGGAGCCTAGAGACATGCTAGCTCCTCCCTTAATCCTTCAACGATGTGACCTTGGCTATGACCATGGGCCAAACATTCGATCACTTCACGTTTCATGAGCTTGCTAACTTAGTTTGTAGTGTCAGATCAATGATCCACAATGCTACCTCGATCAACGAATGTGATCAAATCACAACCTCGTGTGTCGGGTGTTTGAACGTGAGCCAACCCTAACTCTTCCAACTCCCAATTCCTGATTCAGCACACATTTTCAGATCGACGACCCACAACCCTCTGTGATCCAACGGTCCAGATCTTATTGGGACTTCATGTTTGGAAAATTTGGAGGACTATTCACCTCCCTTATCCCGACTTCTGAATTTTTGAAACCTGCTCCAGATCAACGACCCACAACATTCCTCAATCAAACAATTGTGATCAATATCGTGAACTCGGACTTCGCGATGTCTGCAGATTACTCGATGCAGCTATTCCGATTCACGATTCTACGAATCTACTTTATCGGCTACCACGTGTCCTTCCTAGATGAATGGCTAGGATTGCTGCTTCTACCAGATCCTTGGGTATTTTCCTGCTGCCTTCCCAATATTTGTGAGCATCAGATCAACGAATCACAACTCCCCATGATATAACGGTCTAGATCAACTCGCGAACTCAGACATCGTGAGTTCCTACAACTATCACCTTTAGCTTTTCTAGTTCATGAGTCAGGGAAATGATGATCTCTCACCACGTGTACTTTGGATCCAATGACTCAAATCTCATCGCGACTTCACATTTTGCGGAGTTGGAGGATGGATCTCGGCCATTATCCTCTTCCTAGTTATATTGGATCCGACAGTTGTTGGTCCTCGATGCTCAGATCCAACGGATCAGATTTGTACTTCTCCTCTGCACTTCCTTTGGTCACTGGACCCTGATCTAATAGACATCAGGTATTCTGGATTGATGATCTAATGGACACTATCTCTCCTCCTCCCGAGCTTACGATTTCTCCCAACTTGGAATAATTTCTAAGTGTCAAATTCCTTGACCTTTGATCCTTCTGCGAGTCCTGATGACTTTGGGACTCGTCTGCATTTCTGAAAAATGCTATCTCTCCTGATCTTTGGCAATGAAGTTAATCTCATCCCTGGCACACACTTGCACTATGTGTGCAACTCTACTCTATTCATCCTGAGCTTTTATTTCACACTCTTCCAGTAATGATGCCATCATTGTTGCTGTTCTTGTCTGTAGACATGCCATCCTCACTGCTGTTCTTGCCATCAATGACAAGCACACTCTGCTTGTAAGCATGCCAACATCATCCACATAGACCACCGACCCCTGCAGTTCATACAGACATAAGGGAATTTGTAGAATGATCGCCATCAGAAGTGGTCCACATATCTGCAACAGTTTCATTTGAACATCAAGTACAAGAAGGGCAACACCAATAATGTTGCAGAATTCCTCAGCTGACCACCGATCATGGAGATAACCACCGTGCTCAACTCTTGTGGGCACAAGACTTCTGATTCGTTGCTTCTGTACAAGAGAGATCCAGATTTTGGCCACACTTCCAATATGCTTTTGGAGGGTAACCGAGTTCCAAATTTTCACCTCTAGGATGCACTACTATGTCACCTAGGGAACCTTTGTGTTCCTTCAAGTGAGCATGCCAAGATGATTTGGGAATCACACTATAGTCAGGTCGCTAGGAATTTTGGGGTTGAAAAAATAGTGGTAGTACTGCAGAAGTATTTCTATTGGCCAAACCTTCGATAGGATGTTGGAAAGTACATAAGATCCTGCACTGCCTGCGCCATTGCCAATCGACCATCAAGAAGCAAGGCCTCTATACTCCACTGCCTACCCCTAGTCAACCTTGGGAATCCATCTCCATGGATTACATGTCGGGCCTTCCTTCTACTAAGCATGGCAACGAATTTGTTTTCGTTGTCGTCGATAGATTCTCGAAGATGGCCATTATGACGGCCTGGAAGAAGAATATCACAACAAAAGCCACTACTAAACTTTTCTTTGAACGAGTGTGGGTACACTTTGGTATCCCACATGATATAATATTAGATTGGGACAATAGGTTCCTCAGTACATTTTGGTCCAGCCTCTGGTCAATTCTAGACACCAAGCTCACCAAGTCCACAACTTTCCATCCCCAAATTGATGGCCAGACAGAGGTCGTCAACAGGATGATCGTACACATTTTGCACATGTAAAACTCAATGCATCCACACACATGGGATGAGAGCCTCCCCTATGTAAAACATAGCTATAACCGGGCCCTCCACAACTTAGCTGACCACAACCCCTTTCAGGTGGGCTTGGGATTCCAACCACTATGTCCCATTGACGTAGCCATACCATTTGCAGCTACTCAGGCTGATTCGGCTCATGTCCAGTCTGAAGCTGCTAAGGCAAACAACTTCATTGAGAACATTCTACACATTTGCCAATAGTTTCATGACATATTGGATAGAGCCAATGCTAAGTACAAGCAGTGGCATGATCAACATCGGGTGCAACACAACTTCCAGGTGGGCAAAAAAGTGTGGCTACAATTGCAGAAGGAGCACCTCACTGGACCCCACCACAAGCTTCGCCCTCTCTGATATGGGCCATAAACCATCACCAAGGTTGTAGGGGAAAATTCCTTCGAGCTCAGTATCCCACCATTCCTTGGTCTACACCTAGCGTTCAATGTGGACCATCTTTGACCTTACTTTCCACCTCTACTGAACACATCCGACATGACATAACAACTCACACCAACATAGTTAAACCTAGATTGCATGGAACAAGCCAAAATAGATTGGATTATGGAAACACATATCAATAACACCCTCCAATAGAGGATCCAACTATATCGAGTTGTCAAATAAGGCTAACTCCTTCACCAGGGCAAGTGGCTCACCAGGGACCAAGTTTAGCAAAAGTTTCCTCATCTCATGGAGGAACTCAATGCAATGCATACCATTGATTCCTAAGGGGGGAGGAATGATATAGGTGGATATTGGTGGCCACCCACCTATTCCACTTGGAACCCCACCATTGTTTCTTTTAGTTTTTTAGTTTCCTTAATTGTATCACAATTTACTATTTTTGGCAGTTTTTTGGGTCCTGAACTTCTGGAGCCGTTTTGAGGCCCTAAACAACATTTTTTGGGCATCAAACTATGAAAAATGTTAGTTCAATCCAAACCATGATGTTCACCATCATAAATTGTAGTCCTCGGATAGATCTTTGTAACAATGTATCATATGCGTCAAACAGAGATAGTATGCCAAAGTTATGACCTCGGGAAATTGATGTACCAATTTACCCCGACGGGGCCCATATTCTAGATTTTCATCTCCTAGGGTTAGGTTTTTGGATGTTTAGGGTTTCCATTGTTTCTAAATAATATATAGGCCTTCAAGCCTCTTTTTAGCACAAATTTCATAGGCCTGTAGCTGCCACCTCTCTTCTCAGAGATAAGCTACTAGTGCCCTAGCTAGTTTATTTCTATTCCGTCTGTAAACATATTTTAGTTCTTTGATATTAATGAAGTGTTATTTCCACTGCATCTTTGTATTCATGGTTATATGTGTATTCTGTTGCATTCCTTCATAAATTCGGATCAGTTTATCACATGGTCACTTCTTGTATAAGCTCTACAATCTATTGCTTTATGACCAAAATTATTGTAAGAAAAATAGTAGCCAAGGAAGATATTTTGATACTTGGTTGTGAAAGGACTTCTTGGTGGAACAACTCTTTTGAAATCGTTCTTGTTGTTCTTGTGAGAAGAATCATGTTTCTGCTGATCATTATTTTCTTTCCTGTTGCTTCTTTCATTGTTGATGGATCCTTTGAGAATGTTATCATATCTATTAGCATTTTCTTCAAGAGTATTTTGATTCTCATCATAGACAAGACTAGCCTTGATGAATGGTGACCTTTAACAACTGAGGATCTAATTTAAAGTTTCAGTGCTCTTTTCAAACTTCAACTGAGTATTTGAATTCTTCAATCCCTCCTTTAGTGAGACAATTCAGACTCTAAATTCTCACAGGTTTCTTCCTTTTCTTGGAGCTAACTTTTCACTGCTTCTTCTATTCCTTTTGCTTCTTCTAGCTGAATCTTCAGGTTGATAGTTATATTCTTTGTTTCTTCAAAATCATGATAATTATTTTCATTTTTTTGTAATTTCTCCTTCTGCATTATATTATTTTTCTTAAGCCCATCTATTCCTTCTAAGGCACAAACAAGTTTTACTTCAAGGTCTTCTTCTGAATTTGGATTTTCTTTATTATTATCTTCATTTTCTTCATCAACATGCTTTGTTTCCATGGTTATGGAGAGAGATTATTCTTCATCATCACTATCTTCCCTTTTTTCATATGGACACTTAGTAGAAAAATGTACTATTTTACCACAATTAAAACATTTGAAGGGTATATTACCTTTGTATTTTCCAAGTCCTTCTTTTAGCTTTATCACAAACTGTGCTTCTTCTATCTCTGATTCACGACTGGAACAATCACTAGATCTCTTTTCATAAATGTTTTGTAGCTTGTCAAAATTTTGTTTAGCTGATGTACACTTCATTACCTTGAGAGTATCAGAATATAATAGGCCACTCAATATGACATCTATTACTTTTGCATTGTTTTCACTTGAATCCTACCCAACTTCATCTGTATAACTTGTTATGACTGATTCCCAAATACCAAACCCAAGGGCCATCAAACATGTATTCATTCTTGTAATCCATGATGCATAGTTTGTTCCATCAAACAAAGGAGATCCATTTGTAGGGAGACCTTCCTCACAATCCATATGTGCTTGAGATCTTCCTTCCATTGGTTAAACTATTTCTGAAGGAACCTGCTCTGATACAAATTGTTGAACTTATGCTTATATTGAGAGAGAGGGGGGTGGGGTGAATCAGTATAATATTATTTTTACATTATTTAACCATTCATCAATCATTCATTAGCACATATATCATCAATACTTCATTAGCACATATAAACTCAAACCACAATGCACAAAGTTTAACGTGGAAACCCTTGTAGGAGAAAACCACAAAAACTTGTCTTTATAAATATCTATAGGAACCAACCTACTATTACAAAGTTTGTAGGAACCAACCTATTGGTGACACCAATATACTCACATGAGAACCAACTTAGAAAGATATTGTGTAGGCACCCACCTACTAGAGACACCAATCTCCTCAGTTGAGCACCAACTCAGTAAGATATTATGTAGGCACCAACTTACTGGAGACACCAATATCCTCAACTAAGCACCAACTTAGTAAGACCTGTATAGGCACCAACCTAAGATATTTGTACACATAGTACTTCTGAATTCACCTGCATGCTTCATAATTCATTTATTTCATAGCATCATCATACCCTTAACTTTCATGCTCCAACACCTCTCTTTGCTTCATACGCCACACATAGATTCAAACCCTAGTCAAATTTATCCTTTATTCCCTAATGAACCTCATAGCATCATTCCCAGAATATAATCCCAAAAAGAAACATCAAAATGTGAAAACAACACACTTTATAACATCATATACCTTATTCCTTCATATCACACCCTTAAAACTCCAAGAAAACTCCTCTTGCACACCTTTAGACCCCAAGAATACTCTTCAACTTCTCTTGTGCACCTCATATCTCTTCTGTGCACCTCATAATTTATCTGCTTGCTTGGATTCTCTTCAAATGTGCACATCTATCTTGTGTTTAAAGTGTTTATGTTCTCACTTTTAGGGCCGACCTGTAAAGGATGGTTGGACCGACCTAAAATTTCTGACTGGGTTCACTGACAAAAAAATTCATATCTCCTCATTCCTAAGGAGTTATAGGGAGTGTCATATACTTTTGGAAAGGTCTCGAAATAATATTTCCAACCATATATCCTAATCTCCCATTTGAGCAAGGTCTTCAAAGTAAAAAAGAATTCAAATAGAGGGTATCCAAACTGAGCATACAAAATCCAAAAACAATATTTCCAATAATCTCCATCTTAAAATCTTTATATTTGACATATATAGTCTCCCCCTATATTTGACATCAATGACAACAATATTTCTGACACTCTGTATTGACTTCTCAAAACTATTTTTCTTGTACTCTTTTCTAGATAGTTGTATACATGTCTTCTTTTGTTATGTGTGCAAAGAGGACTATAGATGCACATGATACTAGTGCCTTGACTATGTTAGAGCTATTACAGTGGGTTGAGTTCATAAATGTTAATGTATTCATGGATTAGATTTGAATCTTAAGTTAATGACTAAAAGTAAAGTGAAGGATGAGCTTGTTGGACATATGATGAGCCTTTGGCATGGCTATTGCATCAAGTGCTTGGTTTTGAATACATGTACTAGTGTGGATGCATGAAGAATTTATAATTGATTTGAAGAAAAAAATCAAGTATGGATGGTTTCTTAGTTATGATGGTTGTGACTATTCTAATGTTGAAAGGAATAATCTTGAATAAATGAATGATAAGTGCCATGTCAAACTACTTTATAGTATGTTCCTTCCCCATTATGTTACTTTGTTACTATTTCTCCCACTTTTATATTAATTCCTTATCACATACAAACACCCTTGTTACTTGATCTTAGGTATTGAATACATATATATTGAAGACATTTATTATGGTTAGTTTATTTTTGTTATGACTTCTTTCATTGATCATGGTATAGATAATCATGATAAAGGAGTTCCAAATATAGTTACATATCAGAAAAATAAGATAAATTCTTGTTCTCACACTATTTCTAAAGGATTCCCACCTTTTGAAAACGATGTTCTTGAGTGGGCATTAATTTCTTACAACAATGGAAATTTCCATGGTCTCAATAAAGTTGTTTTCATCAACTTGGGATATTATGAGCTCGTTGTTTGATTTTTAAGTATATA
>ML781338.1:78465-153130 GCA_009831015.1 Picea engelmannii
TATATATATATAGTTTGAGTGGGCCTAATGGTTAAGAACACGTGTTTCCTCTTAAGAGGTCACAAGTTCAAATCCAAAGGGGGGTAGGGTATGTATACCTTCATAGACTTTACCAGTCAAATCATTGGGCAGAGGGGGGTCCCTTGTCCCACAAACAAAGGGGTCTCATACACCAATTTGGTATGCTGGCTTGGCCGTGCCCTTAAAAATAGATTATATATATATAATAATAATAATAATAAAATTATATGAAGACTAGTTGAGTTGAAACCCTCAATTGACCTAGGGCCTTAGTCTCAAGATCAAATCCCTGCATGGAGTAATTCTCTAGCAAATGTTGTCATCCCTGCAACTTATCATTTTCCCAAATTTCTTTCTCTTTGTGCTAGAATTTATAACCCTTCTGAATGAGAAGTTTTGTCTATCAATGGTTCTCAAGTGTTTTCTCCAACCATTTTTTATCAATTTCCCAAATTCTCATGTTCCTTAACAATTCTATCCCATTAAATGATGAAACCTTGGTCTCTAAATTCAAAGCCAAATCTCTTGTAGATTTCAAGGCCATATTAACTCGATACCTTCCATCAAGAGGCATCCTGCCTAAAATTATCCTTCTTTTTGCGAGCTTCCATGAATGAATAAAACCATTTTTTGAAAAATTTATGTTCACAGTCTATATAGTCTTTTATGGGGAGAACCCTCCTAGACTATTTCTTGAATGAAATAAAATGATTTATTTAAGACCTGATACTAAAGTAAGAGATTTGTATATTTTTCAAGGTCATATCATTATTATAATTTATGGATATGAGTCCAACCATATCTTTTACTAGTCGATCTCACTCCTCGAATATTTGCATTCGAATATATCATGCATATATTGAATTTAGATGATCTGCATTTTGTTTTTAGGAATCAAAAGTCTTCCTTCACATTGGCTATTGAATTTTTTCCTTTCTTTATTAAAGACATGCTATCATTCACCATTGTTGAAAAAACATTGGGATCCTTGAATTTTGAATTAGGTGAGGCATGGAAATATGACCCTCACCACGAGATTTCTAATTTGAGGGTTTCAATTAAATTTGCACCATATGTTCACCATATAAATTTAGAAATGGAAATAATAACCAACAAAGAAAGATGGAGTAAAGTCTCGGAAATTTTGCAAGATAATCAAATGTAATTGGAAAAGGCACCATAAGTAAAAGATGAATTAGTCAAGATCAAAATTAAACAAGAACATGACATTCTTGAGATTGCCATATTTCATTATGATCAATCCTTGATTGAAGTATAATTGGTTTCAAATTCGATTTATTCCATGGATATTGATAAAAAAAAAACATCAACCAAAGAAACAAATTTATTGAAAGTGACTCCTCAAAATAAAGAGTTGGGAAACATAAGAAAGGAAGAAGAAGATTCAAGTGAGTCTATTCAAGAAAAGAAAGTGAGCTTGTTCATAAGAAAACATGATTAGAGGTTTTGATTATATAGATTGAGGTAAAGGAAAGTCAAGACATTATAAAAATTAATTCCTCTTTTGATATGATAGTCAGAGAGTGGGGAGATAAATTGGAATTGAATTTGTTTTGTTGGAATATTGAGAAGGGGGGGGGGGATAAATCATTATGATCACTTTATACCACTTTTAACCACAATATATATATTCTTTCACTTTATCAACAATTCTCAAAAGTTTATCATCAATGTATCATATATGGTTGCATTCAACATATATATCATAAGAATGTAATCATAAGCAACATCACATCAAGAACAAAATACACCAGTATTTATGTGGAAACCCAAATGGGAGAAAACCACAAAATGATTTCTTATATTTACCAAGAATTCATTCATAGGAAGCACCAAATTACAAATTATCTAATTGCAACTGGGAGGAGGATACAACCCCCTATTTACAGGATCCAACATGAAGGAAGCTACAACTCCCTGAATTCTTTGGCTCCAACCAAAAGGAGGTTACAACCCCCTGAGTTGATCTCCAGCTCCAACCTGAAGGTGGATGCAACCACCTAGTTCTCAAGATCCAACCTGAAGGAAGATCCAACTCCTTAATTCTCTGACTCCAACCAAAAGGAGGATACAACCCCCTTTCCTTGCCTCGTACTGCCACCTTGAAATATAAGTGTAGACCAACTGTCACTACCAAAATCACTTCCACTGTCACTGCCTCTATAACATCAACCTGTAATCTATCACTGTATCCAACCTATCAAATCAACATGTCGTTGATCAAACTGTCCAACCTGTCACTGTCATTGATACTCAACCAGATCCTCTCATATGGATCATATACCAAGGAAACCTCTCAATTAGATGTCCAACATCACCAAAACATGCCTCTACCAAGCATGTACCAAGATCACCAACATAACATCAAAAGATATGTGTCTCAACCATGTACCAAAGCATGTACTAAATCATGCATCAACCAAAACCTCTTCCATACCATGTGCCAACACCATGTCATGCATCATACCATGTGCCATATGATAAGCCTCAAGTATACACCTTAACATGTAACCAAATCATACACCAAGATAGCCGATAATGCTTCTAATCAATGTACCATAACATCACAAAGATTTACCATATCACATAATATCATCACCATGCATATACCATATCACATACTATCATCACCATGCATGTTCCATAACACCATAACCATAACACTCAAAACTTACCTCTGATCTTGTAGTTGATCTATTGTATTGTAAAGTGAGTTGTAACTTCTTCCACAATCCTTAGCAACCGAGTACCAACATCTCTTCTCACCCTTTCACAAGTTTTTCACAGATCCGTGACCTCCTTTACTACTACCCGTTGATATCCACAATTTTCTCCACTACAACCCACATACATCCCTACCCTTATGACATGTAACTTGCAAATACCTCATAAAATAGGGTTACTCATGTTTTTTACAACTTCTATACTTTCACCTTCGACCTTCCTTCGCAACCTCAGAAAAATTCCTTCACAAAATAGCCAAAAGATAACAATAATAGAACATAACATTCACAAGATAGCTATTCAATTGTAAGTGTGTAAGTATCTTTATGAGAGACTCCTTGAGGTGTTTATATAATTTTTCATAGTAACCTCTCTCCTTACTTTAGGGATTTTTTGTTGCAACTACTTTACCCTTTCACTAAGACTTGTGACCAACTAGGGTCTTCTTGACCACTCTTTGGGGCTTCCAAATTTACAAGGCCATATCTCCCTAACTGTAAGGAACCACGTGACATTCCACATATCAATGGAAATGAAACAACATGTACTATATATCCATGGTAGTCTTACCTAAAATTTCACTGTCCTTCATGTCCATATTACTCAATCAACTTTGGGTCCCATAACCACACCTCTGGGGCTACATGTAGACTACATAAAATGTACCCAACTAAATCACCACCAATCTCGATCATACAAGTGTAAATTAACTATCCAACATCTCTGAAACTCTCTAAGGGTTTACATAAATCTCTAAGGATTGACATAAATCTCCAAGATCACTCTCCAAGGGTTGACATCAATGACAACCAACTGCCTAAACCAACTATCCAACAATCTCCCCCTTTGGCATTGATGGAAACACTTAGATATGAAAAAAATCATGGTCATACTCCCCCTGTGATCATCGTTCCTCGTCAATGTTTCTATGTCTCCCCATTTGACATCAATGTCAATGGGTATGTCTCCTTGGGGATGGTCCCCTTGTCTTCATGCCTTTGTTATTTCTCTCCCTCTTTGACCAAAAGGGTAACTCCCCCTATCAATATGTTTCCTCCTGTCCTTATGGTACTAATATTACTTTATGGATCTCTCTCTTTGATGACTTGACTTATTTACACGATGTTGTGTATATCGATGTAGGGATACTTGTACATGTTTCCTTTCCTTTCTTCCATTTCTTGCTAATTATCCATTGGTACTTCCTATTGAATTTCACTGACATACATAAAAGGAATTTAAAATTTGATTTCTTCAACAATGTCCTTCTGATGATATAACTTCTACTGACAATTTATCTTTCCCTGTTATGTTGTGCCTTTCATTTCTTTCCTTTCTGTGACCAACTGATTCCAACTGATCCCACTGAGTCCAATTGTAAATATGTTTCTGTAATGTTCTTGACTTGGCTAGTCTAGGAAACACTACTAATGTGTGTAGGATTAATCGTTTACAACATATAAATGATCATACAAATAACAAATGCGACAAAGGACTGCAAAGTTTATATCATGATATATCTGCGGTGTACAAAGGTCAAATGTGGATAAATAAAATGAATCACTCAGCTAGATCAAAAGACAAAAGGATCTTAGCCAAAATACAATAAGAAAAATAAATGATAATACCCGATGATAGATGAGCACCGCGTGACCAATGGATGAGCTGGAACTATGGAAACTCATACGGTAACTGCTGGAAGTCTGCAAATTTCACCCTGGTAGCTATACCTCTCGAAATGGCCTATAAACTGTCCCAAATGGTGTGACCTGATCTATCTCACAGGCCTGGTAATTGACTGACCCCTCTATTGGTGGGTCTGGACCCCAGATGGGTCCCCCTGGGGGAATGCACCCCTCTCTCATTGGAAAAATGTGCCCTAGTGATTCCACCATCGAAATTGGATGAGATGTATCTCAAAATGATCTCCTTGGTGTACTGGGAAATGGGTCAGAAGGGTTTCCTTGAATCTGATCTGATGCTTGCTCGGGAACCCCGAATGTGTATGCCAAAAGCACCGCACTTCCAAGTCTGGAAAATGAGCCCCAGATGATTCCACCGTCGGAATCTGATGATGAACCAGGAAAAATATGTGCCTTGCATTCCTCTCAACTGGGTCAATGGAATCTCTAAAATCTCCCTGGATGGGACAAATCAATTCCCTGAACCTCCTTAGGAGCTGTGCCCTCACCCTAGATAAGTGCACCCTTACTGATGGACCCTGTGTAACTACTGTTGAAGAATGATGGAATACCTATGTGATATTCCCAGTGACTAGAGTGTGTCTCTCAACATCGAAATCAACCAACTGGTGTCTTCCTCCTGGAATCCACTGAACTATCTCTCCTGAGATGCGCCTCTCTCCTCAATGACAAGTCATAATCTGAATAATGATGAATTAGGTCGCTAACTCTTCTCTTATAGATTTCCAAAACTCTAATTCACTGCTGAAACCCTAATTCACTGTTGAAATCCTAATTCATTGTTGACTTCTAATTTTAGCTCATCTGTTCTATTTTTAGCTCATAATGACTTAAAAGCACTTTTAACCATTTTTAGCTTAATGTCACTTTCTGAACATAACACCTTTGACTAGAGTGACCTCTAGTAACTCTGTTTACCCATTTTATGGCCTTGGCTATAGTCTAATAGGGTGGTTTAGACCATTAAGCCTCCTCTCTAGAGATCCTATTTGGAAAGGGACATTATAATCCTCCCTTCCCAAAATTTCTTGTCCTCAAGCAATACCAGTCTAGGGTGCTGCAACACCTGCTCACTCTCCCAAGTAGTGTCATCTACTAGAAGCCCTCTCCATCTGATCAAACACTCTCTGATGACCCTGCTCCTCAGTTTCCTCTCGCGGAACTCGAAAACCTCCTCTGGAACCAACTCCAATTTTCCCTCCTCATCCAATGGGGGAAGCTCCTCTGATGTGCTAATGAATTGTTCCATTGCATTTTTGAGGCAAGATACGTGGAACATGTTATGAATCTTTCTCCCCTATGGAAGCTCTAACTCATAAGCAACCTCGCCTACTCGACGCATGATCTTGTAAGGGCCATAAAATCTGGGCTTGAGCTTCTCGGCCCAAGTCTTCTTCAAAGATGACTGTCTATAAGGTTGGAGTCTTAAGAAAACTAAATCCCCAACCTCAAATATACGCTTTATCCTATGCCTATCTGCACTCATCTTCTGTCGGTTCTATGTCATTTGTAGGTTCTCTTTCAACAATTTGAGAATCTCCTGACTCTCTATGATCTAATCCTTGGCCTTGGGAGCTCTACTCTCCCCAAAAACCAAGTCTACCAAAGTGGGAGCATCATATTCGTACAATGGTCGGAAGGGTGTCATACCAATGTACATCTGGAAAGTGGTGTTGTAGCAATGCTCTCCTATATGTAGCGACTTTACCCATGTTATATGTTGTCCACCTACATAGTTCCTCAAATATCCTTCAACCCACTTATTGACAATATCGGTCTGCCCATCTGTCTGAGGGTGATAGCTTGTGCTGGGTGTCAGCTCTGTCCCCACCAACCGAAACAACTCTCTCCAAAATGTCCCCATGAACTGACTGTCCCTGTCACTGATGATGTTCCTCGGCAATCCATGAAGTCTGAAGACCTCCCTGAAGAATAGATCGACTACCTAAATTTCAATGTACTCTGTCAGTATGGCATAGAAGTGAGAAAAATTGGTTAATATGTCGACCACTACATAGATACAATCCTTACCCTAGACCTTGGGTAGGCCTTTGATGAAGTCCATCGATATACTCTCCCATTTCTGCTTTGGAATGGAAAGTGGTTGAAGTAGCCTTGCTGGAAGAGAATGCTATGACTTGTTCTGCTAGAAAGTCACACACTCACTGACGTGTCTCATAACGTCCTGTTTGAGGCCCTTCCATGAGAACCTCTCCCTGATATGTCTGTAGGTTTTGAAAAACCCCTGATGGCTTGCTAGTGGTGAATCATGAACTCCTGTGAGGATCTTCTTCTTGAGCCATGAATCTGGCACCAAGTAGAATCTATCCTTATAGAATATGACATCATTAATAACCCTATACTTGTCATCTTGTAACTATCCATCGATTACCTCACAAGTGAACTTGTTCTTGGAATATTCCACTAACAAGTGGGATTTCTAATCTGCTGAAGTCTCCATCAAAGAATAGGCCGAATGCCTCCTCGATAGTGCATCAGCCATAATGTTCTTCTTCCCCTTGACATACTCTATGTCTAAGTCCAATGCCTATACCTTTGTTTCCCATTTATGTTGGTGCTCACTGAGGTCCTTCTGCTCAAGGAAATACTTCAAGCTGTTGTGATCTGTCTTGACCACGAATTTGCTGCCCACCAAATATTATCTGAATTTGGTCAAGGCATGCATGATTGCCAACATATCCTTATCATAAATGTAGTAAAACCTCTCGGGCTGACTGAGCTTCCTACTATCAAATACAATGGGGTCTCCTCCCTGCATCAAAACTACCCTGATACCCTCGCCATATGCATCACACTCTAGTAAAAATGGCACGGTGAAGTTTGGTAATGCCAACATTGGACAAGTGCTCGTGACTTCGTTCATGTGATCAAATGATTTTTGTGATTCCTCAGTCCAGATGAAATCCCCAAGCTTGGTAAGATCTTTCAGTGGTGCTCCATGCTGAGAAAAACCTCGGACGAACTGCTTGTAATAACTGCATAGCCCAAAGAAGCTCCTCAACTCTATTACATTCCTGGGTGTTGGCGAGTCTAGAATAGACCTGATCTTTTCCTGGTGCACCTGTACCCCCTATGCAATGATGATATGGCCTAAGTAAAGAAGCTCTATCATATTGAACTCACACTTGGAATCTTTGGCATATAATGAATGTGCCTTCATGATGCTCAATACCTCATCTAGGTGCCTCATATGCTCCTGCCATGTCTTGCTGTAGACCAAGATGTCGTCGAAGAAAACCAAGACTGATTTCCTCAACCGATCCCTAAATATGTGGTTCATGCAAGACTAGAACATAGTGGTTGCATTGGTTAGCCCAAATGGCATAACTAGGAACTCTAAATGTCCAAAGTATCATCGAAATGTCGTCTTCTCTATGTCCTGTTCTCGGATGCTGATCTGGTGATACCCATAGAGTAGATCAATCTTTGAGAAAAAAACTACCCCATGCAGTTCATCCATCAACTCGTCAATGTGTGGTATAGGATACCGGTTCTTGATGGTTTTCTTGTTCAAGGCTTGGTAATCAATGCACATCCTCATGGTGCCATCCTTCTTCAGAACTAAGACAACTAAAGAAGCGAATGGGCTGTTGCTCGGTCTAATGTGTCCCATCGCTAGCAATTCCTTTATTGCCTTCTCTATCTCATCGTTGAACCTCTTAGGATGACGATAAGCGAGGGTGGGTGATAATTGGTTTGGCCCCCTCTTCCAACTCAATGGTGTGCTCAAACCCCCTATCAGGTGGTCTCCCTGGTGGAATCGACTCAAAAACCTGTTGATGTCATCCCAAGAAATTCTTGATCTCTGTATGATACTGTTTCTGACCCTCTGAATCCTTTTGTGTAGTGATCAAACACTCGGTGACATATGATACCTCCCCATGTCTAGATATCCTCTCCATCATCTTGGCTGAAACTGTCCTGGGTGCTCCTGTCGACATACCTCTTAGAACAACCTTCTTCCCTTCATGGTCTTTGAATCCCATCTCCAAGGTTTGGTAATTGGTGGTGATTTTATGCTCACGGCCATAGACTCTTTGAATCCCATCTCCACTGGACTCCCAACACCACATATGTGTCATATAGGTCAACCACATAAAATGTGTCTCTCACGGTGTAGTTTCCTAACTTTACCTCCAAGTCTGGGACTTTGTCTAGACACTCCACTATGTGGTCATTTGCTACTACAACATCAAACCCCTCAAACCCCTTCATCTGAAGTGTCTGTCTCGATACTAGTGAAGTGTCGATGAAGTTATGGGTGGCCCCACCATCTATTAGGGTGATTTCCCATTGCCCCTGAATAGTCCCTTTGATCCAAAGGGTATCATACCTGGGAACACTAGAAAGGATCACTGTGACTCCTCCCTTTGCTGGTTTCCTCCCGTTAGCCTACTTAGGTGGCTGTGTGACTACTGGAGGATGGGATCCTACCGGTGTCAATGGTCTACGGGGAGGATTCTCCTCTTCCTGTGATGACTCCTCCTATGAGCTAGTGGATCCATTGTCCTTCTCCTCCTCCTCACTATCCACACTGTCTGCTGCCACCTCAATATAATGAATCTCTCCCTTGCCCATGCACCTATGGCTTGGGACCCAAGGGTCTCTGCAGTTGAAGAAAAGCTTCTTCCTCATAAGTTCTCACCTAGTCTCATCATCCACCTTCTCCTTGCCTTTCCATTCTCTCTGGAATGGCTTCCTGTCTCGATCCTTCTGGGGTATGAAGGGTTTGGAAACGTTTTTAGTCTTTGGCACTGAGTCTGCCAAATATTGAGTGTGAAGGATGGTATCCTGCAAGGTGGGAGGCTTGTATGACTTCACCCATATTCTCAAAGGCTATGTGAATCCCTCTATGAATAACATGATCAACTCGAGATCTGATATATCTATCACTTCCATGACTACCCACTGAAACTTTGTGATGAACTCCTCTACTGTGCTAGTTTGTCTCAACTAGGCTAGATCCCTGAAGTGGATCTTGTGATCCCTTCTGTCAAACCTGTCCATGAGCCTCTCTATGAACTACCTATAGGAGGTGATGAGATTGTGACTCAATGTCACCAATCCATGATACCACCACTCATGTGCCTCACACTCCAAGTGTAAGGTCACGAAATTGATGGCCTCTGCTTGGTCATTTGATTGAGCTTGTAGTATGTGTCTAGCTTCTATACCCAAGCTCTAGTAGTGCATTTAGACAATCCGTCGAAAGAAGGTATGGTGAGTTTACCAACTTTCCGGATGAAATCCATGTTATGCCCCTGTTGCTATTGCGGTCCCCCTCTCCGTGGCTCTCTGGGGTGGTTCCTAAGTCTGAGTCCACAATACTCGACTAGGGTCATGCCTTGATGGAAGTCATGACCCAATTCTGCGTACTCCCTCTGATACTCTGCTATGTCCTCTACATGAGTGGGCGACCTATGTTCTATCGATGGTTGTGCTGCTACCGGGGGTTCCCTTTCGAAACTAGGAAAAAAGGGTCTGGGAATCCTACTCGCAGAGGTGTATGTGCGAGTGGGTGACTGGGGTCTAATTCCTACTCCCGAGTTTCCCTATGCTACATGCAGGGATTATTTGTCTGGGGTGCCCACTCTAGCCAATATATCAACCACCTGTGCCAAGGACTGAGACATGGTCCACTAACTAGCTAACATATCGTTGATAACCTGCATGAAAGATGTCTCTAGTTCCATGGGGGCCTTTCCACTACCCTCTGGTCTCTCATATATGTCTCCTAGCATCCTCTCTACCTCATGCTCAGCCTCATGCTCTGCCCTTCTCTCTACTTCTCTGTGTGCCTATTCATCTTCCTCTAAGCTAGGAGGAAAAGGAGGAAAGTCAGGCCTAGACCTTCTTTCCCTATGCCTGTTGTAAGTGACATATTCATCACCTACGTGTTCCCGGTCCTCTGGGTCTTTTGCTGCACTCATCATCTTTAGTCACAGGCTAACATGACTAAATATCTGATACCACTATAATGTTACTAACTTGTCTAGTCTAGTAAATGCTGCTAATGTGTGTGTAGGATTAATCATTTACAACATATAAATCATCATACAAATAACAAATGCGACAAAGGATTGCAAAGTTTATATTATGATATCTCTGCGGAGTACAAAGGTCGAATGCAACTAAATAAAATGAATTACTTGGCTAGATCAAGCCGGAATACAATAAGAAAACTAAATAATAATACCTTATAATAGATGACCACCACGGGACCAATGGATGAGCTGGAACTATGGCAACTCATATGGTAACTGCTGGAAGTCTGGAAAGTTCACCCTGATGGCTATACCTCTCGAAATGGCCTAGAAATTGTCCCAAATGGTGAGTCCTGCTCTAGCTCATAGGAATAGTAATTGACTGACCCCTCTGTTGGTGGGTTTGGACCCCAGATGGATCCCCCTGGGGGAATGCACCCCTCTCTCACTGGAAAAATGCGTCCTAGTAATTCCACCATTGGAATCGACCGAGGTGTATCTCAAAATGATCACCTTGGTCTACTGGGAAATGGGTTGGAAGGGTTTCCCTAAATCTAATTTGATGCTCACTCAGGAACCCCGAATGTGTCCACCAAAAGTGTCACACTTCCAAGTCTGGAAAATGCGCCCCAGATGATTCCACCGTTGGAATCTGATGAGGAACCAAACAAAATATGCGCCTTGCCTTCCTCTTATCTGGGTCAGAGGGGAATCTCTGAACTCTCCCTGGATGGGACAAATTGATTCCCTGAACCTCCTAAGGAGATATGCCCTCACCCTGGATAAGTGTGCCCTTGTTGTTGGACCCTGCGTAACTACTGCTGAAAAATGATGGAAGACCTGTGTGATCTTTCCAGTGACTAGGGTGTGTCTATCAACACAAAAATCAACCAACTGGTGTCTTCCTCCTGGAATCCATTGAACTATCTCTCCTGAGATGCGCCTCTCTTCTCAATGACAAGTCATAATCTGCATAATGATGAATTAGGTCATTGACTCTTCTCTTATAGATTTCCAAAACCCTAATTCACTGTTGAAACCCTAATTCACTATTGACTTCTAATTTTATCTCATATGTTCTATAATTATCTCATAATGAATTAAAAGTGCTTTTAACCATTTTTAGCTCAATGTCACTTTCCGAACATAACACCTTTGACTGGAGTGACCTCTAGTAACCCTGTTTACCCCTTTTCTGGCCCTAACTATAGTCTAACAGGGTGGTTTAGACCATTAAGCCTCCTCTATGGAGCTCCTATTTGGAAAGGGACATTACAGTTGCTATGGATCTAACCTGTGTTTCCTGTACCTACTAAGCATCTCACGAATCCATCTCTGCCCATATGTCACAAACTATTCATAACCCTGGTACTCAACTATCCATAATGTTGACCCATATATCACTGTAATGTCATGAAGGATTCTTTGAATATGCTATAAGTGATCAATATGTTACTCTGTACTTCTTCTATCTGACTGCTCTGAATCTGTCTCTGCAACCACTGCTTGAAGGATGGTTCTATGATCTATCTCTGCTACTGGATGGAATCCCCCTATTCAATATTCATATTTATTGGGAGTCTCCAAGATGGATGGATCAGAACAATACCTCCTCTAATGTGGAGTAATATTCTTCTTCATCCATGGAGGAATATTCCTCTTCATCCTCTTTTTGAATTCTGTCATCATCCCGAGTTCTGACATATTCTTCTTTATCCTCTGCTTGAATTTTGACACTTTCCTCTTTTTTTCTATAAATTCATCATGATCTTGTGTTGCTGCAAATACTGTAAGTACGATTCCTTGGACCTGTTCTTCATTTACTTGCTCTTCTTGTTCTTCACTTCTTTTCCAAGACTTCTTGTATTTGCCATCACTATTTTATTTCATGGGAGGATTTATCACACTTCTACAATTTCGAGCCATACAATGTCCATAGTTGTGGCATTTGTAACATTCAATATTATGTGGAGCCACACATGCATTTCTTGCATGATAATTTCTTTCATAAGCCATGTAATCTACAAGTTTATGTCCAAAGTTAGTACAATTAAAACAATGACCATAAAATAAATTTACATACCCGGGAGTGAATGATCTTGTTTTTGGTGTAGTCCTTCTGTAATTCTACCTTGGCTGATCAATATCTTCTCTTTGGTTGTTTCTTTCACAATGATTGAAGCTTCTTTTATTTTTGAATGTATAAGGTATTTTGTATGCATTCCTTTATGATTCTTGTTGACCATGATTCCTTCCTTTGAGAACTTCTGCATAACTCCTTTCTTTTGTTGCTTTCGTCATGGAGATTGAACCTTCCTCAAAATGAACATTCTTATATCCTAGTTTGGATTTTTCACTGTATGTCCTTTGATTGTTATGAATATTTTCTAACACTTGAGAAATTTTCAAGTTCTTGATGAGCTTGTTTACTTCAAATCTCAATGTCACAATTTCCTTTTCGAGCTTCTCACACTCTTTTTCTTTCTTTATCATCTGGATCTACATTACTTCTTCCTTTATTTTTCCTTCTTCAAGTAGGTTTCTCAAGTGAATGTTTTATTCTTTGAATGCTTTTTTTTTCTTCCTTCTTTCTTTAGCTCAGTTAAAGCACTGATTAATTATGCCTCAAGATCCACTTCATCATTTTTCTTATTTTTCGTAGCCATAAAGACTAGTTTCTTCAAGTCACTATTGCTTTCATCATCTTCATAAGATGAAGATCTGTCTTCTCTTGAGTAGAGATTTTTCTTGAAGACTTTCCTTTTATATTTTCTGTTTCCATTTTGATATTTCTTTTCTTTCTTGAGATATTCCTTTTCATCACTATTCGACTTCTTAGCATAAGGAAACTTATTTGCAAAATGACCAATTTGATCAAAATTAAAACATTTTAAGGGAAGCATACCTTTCTACTTGCCGGTTCCTCTCTTCAACTTCCTTATGAAGTTTGATATTTCCTCATCCTCATTTGAATCATCACTACAACTACAGTTTGGCTTTGATATTCAAGCTTTTTCTTCTTCTTTATCCTTTTGGATGCTTTAAAAGCTACTTCTTTTGTGGATGAATTTTCCTATACTATCCTCATTTCATAACTTGTAAATATTCCATGTAGCTCATCCATGCTTATCATACCCAGGTCTGCTCTTTATTCTAGGACTGAAATATTCAGATCAAATCTCATTGGTGGAGACCTTAGTACCTTTTGAACAATGACTGGTTCTTTCATTTCTTCTCCCAACCCTTTAATAACATTCACTATTTCATTAACTTGTAGAAAGTAGGCTACAATGTATTCCTCTTATTTCATCTTTAGTTGTTCAAATTGACCTTTGTAAGTTTGAAGATTGGCTCCTTTGACTTTGAAATCCCCTTCATAAATTTTTTGAAGTTTGTCCCATATCTCCTTTGCAGAATCGCAATGCATAGCCTTGACATATATTGAATCAACCAAACCATTCAGGATGGAATTTTTATCCCTCAAATTGTTTTGACTGAGTTTATTTCCATATTTATCTATTAGAGGATTGGAAGGATCTTTGTATCAGTCTATTACCGATTTACAAACATCAAATCCTTGTGCTTGTACATATGTTTTCATCCTTATGCTCCAGAATGCATAGTTCTTTCCATCAAACTGTGGTATTCCATTCTTATAAAAACTGTTTCTCTCCATGATCTTCATTCCAGTGGTTAAACTATTTCCTGAAGGAACCTTCTCTCATACCAATTGTTGGAATACTAAGAGGCGGGGAGGTGAATCAATATGAGCACTTTATACCACTTTTAACCACAATATATATATATATATATATTCTTTCACTTTATAAAAAATGATCAACAATTTATCATCAATGTATCATCTATGTTTTCATTCAACATATATATCATAAGAATGTAATCATAAGCAACATCACATCAACATCACATAAAGAACACAATACACCCATATTTACATGGAAACCCAAATGGGATAAAACCACAAAATTATTTCTTATATATATCAAGAATTCATTCATAGGAGGCACCAACTTCTAAATTCTCTAGCTACAACTGGAAGGAGCCTACAACCCCCTATTTACAGGATCCAACCTAAAGGAAGCTACAAATACCTAAATTTTGTGGCTCCAACCAAAAGGAGTCTACAACCCCCTGATTTCTTCAACTCCAACCAGAAGGTGGCTACAACAACCTATCTCTTAGGCTCCAACCTAAAGGAAGCTCCAACTCCCTTATTCTCTGTATCCAACTGAAAGGAGGCTACAACCCCCTTTCCTTGCCCCACTGTGCTGCCCTGAAATATAACTTTAGACCAACTATCACTACCACAATCACTGCCACTATCACTGCCTCTGTCACATCAACCTTTAACCCATCACTGTATCCAACCTGTCACTATATCCAACCTATCACATCAACCTATTGTTGATCAACTTTTCCAACCTGTCACTATCACTGATACTCAACCAGATCCTCTCACATGGATCATCTACCAAGGACACCTCTAAAATATATGTCCAACATCATCAACACATGACTCTACCAAGCATGTACCAAGATCACCAACATACCATCACAATCTATGTATCTCAACCATGTACCAAATCATGTACTAAATCATGCATCAAACAAAAACTCTTCCACACCATGTGCCAAAACCATATCATGCATCATACCATGTTCCATAATATAAGCCTAAAGTATACACCATAACATGTAACCAAATCATACACCAAGATAACCAATAATGCTTCTAACCAATGTACCATAACATCACCGAGATGTACCATATCACATACTATCATCACCATGCATGTACCATATCACATACTACCATCACCATGCATGTACCATAACACCATAACCATAACCCTTAAAACTTACCAACATCTCTTCTCACCCTTTCATAGATCCACGACCTCCTGTACTACTACTCGTGGATATCCACACTTTTCTCCACTATAGCCCATGTACATCCTCACCCTTATGACCTATAACCTATGGATACATCAAAAAATAGGTTTACTCATGTTTGCTGCAACTCTGATACTTTCACCTTCGACCTTCCTTTGCAACCTCAGAAAAATGTCATCACAAACTAGCCAAAAGATCACAATACTAGACCATAAGATTGACAAGATAGATATTCAATTGTAAGTGTGTGAGTATCCTTATGAGAGACTCCTTGAGGTGTTTATATACTTTTTCATAGTAACCTCTCTCCTTACTTTAAGTATTTCTTGTTGCAACCAATTTACCCTTTGACTAAGACTTGTAATCAACTAGGGGCTTCTTGACCCCTCTTTGGGGCTTCCAACTTTACAAGGCCATATCTCCCTAACCATGAGGAACCACATGGCATTCCACATATCACCGGAAATGAAATGACGTGTACTATCCATCCATGATAGTATTGCATTCAATTTAACTATCCTTCATGTCCATATGCCTTAATCAACTTTGGGTCCCATAACCACACCTCTGGGGATACATGTAGACTACATCAAATGTACCCAAGTAACTCACCATCAATCTCTATCATACAAGTGTCAATCAACTGTTCAACATATCTGGACCTCTCCAAGGGTTGACATCAATCTATAAGGATTGACATCAATCTCCAAGATCACTCTCCAATGGTTGACATCAATGACAACCAACTGTCCAACATGTTTTTTGAGTAAAATTTTAAGAGGCAAGTTCCTGTAGGTTCTATGATGATGCTGACACATGTTCTAACAACTTCTAAATCATAAATTATTACAAAATAAGCTACATTTAAATAAGGAAAATATAATATCAAGGATAAATAAAATTTGACAGGCACTGATTCATATGTGTTCTATGAGATATCGAATGTTAAAATGTAATCTCAACAATTCATGAAAGATCAATATCCTCGTACTTTTCCTAAAGGATCAACAATTCCAAGGTTTTTAACTACACTAAACCATAAGAAAGGTGAGTTTTATGTAGCAATCCTTCATCCTATGGTAGTTAATGATGAATATGAGATCAAAATACATGAGTATGATATTATTAAGATTCACTTTGATCTAAAGAAAATGCACATGGTTGACAAAGTGGAATGGCATAGGCTAAATGGTGACATGGTATATAGAGATCTAATTCAGGCCAATATTAATGTTGGAAAACTTCAAAATATAGTCATCAAGTTAGTAGGTTAGTTGAAACAAGAAAAAAATATTAATAAATCAAGGCTTGTTAAAAAAAGACCTAGAGGGTAATATAGTTTCTTGAGGCACTAATGAGAATTATGAGGAGGTTATCAAAACACTAGTTAAAGAGAAAGACCGAAAAATAAAACATTTGAAATCTAAATTGAAAGTACCATATATTGATCATATACAAACAAAGGAACTAGTGGCATTTCATGAAGACTTGAAGGAAGAGCTAATGGTTGAGATTTCAAAGTTAAGGAACATAATTATCGTTTAGGCCTTGAAATTGATATATTATATTAATCCATAGATATTGAGACATTACATTTCTATTATTATATAGTGTTGTTTTTATTGGTTAGCTAGGCTCCTTAATTGTAATTGTAACCCTTGTCTCCTATATATAAAATGGAGACTTAGTTTTAGATAGGATATCATCTTGTGTATTTTTTATATTGAAAAGGAGGTTGCCCCCTTGAAGAGAATTCTCATTCATTCTCAATGCATGAAATTACTACTTTTTATTTTTATGTTAATGGGGGTTATTGGTGCATAATATTTGGTATAATAACATACAGTCCTTGGTTTGCATCCTCCAAAACGAGTTACCTTTCCATTTTTTCTATAATTATTTTATTTGAAGTTTCAAACAACAAATTTTTTATAACATTGAGAAGAAATATCGAAGTACCTATGGAAAATATTTTAGGTTATAGTTCACTATAATTTTAAAGTTATAGTCTATGGAACTTAGGATTTTTTGTTAGTATGAAAACTAGTCTCAAACAAGTGTTCTTGGTAAAATAGTCACATATAATTATAATAAAATCTAAACTGAGTTCCACTAGTTTCATTCAAAAGAAGATAGACCATAGTGTTACAAATCCAAATTTCAAAAGTATATCCAAAAAAATGGACATGTGGTAGGCCATACAAGTTCTCTCTCCTAAAAGGTCCAAAGTCAACAAATTTTGGGGAAGTTACCATAACTTTCATAGGGTTGGCCTAATAGTAAAGGGGCCTCATGTGTAGGTTTGAATAGGTATATATAGAGATCATGTATTCATCATTGTGGAGGGGGGGCACGGCAGATTGTGATGTATAAAGGTATTTGGTTATGTAGAGGAGATTCTCCTATTATTTAAGGAGTTATTATGTAACTTATCTATCTTGAAGTTGTTCTCCACACTCACATTCTATACATGGTGTGTACTTTTGTTTTGTTATGATATTTTAAGCATTTGGATCATTAAATTTTTCCACATGGAAAAAGGGTTTTGCAAAAACATTTACACCTATTAAAATTCCAAATGTCTCATTCGTGACACTAAATGAAGTACATAATATGGAATTTAGGTGGTCCAAGGTGGAAGGGCTATTGGAAACCATACAAAATAGGGTAGTAAGGAAATTTGATATCCTAGATATGGAAAACAATAAAGAGATTGAATATTTTACAAAGGATCTCAAAGAAAGCATTGAAAGTACCCTCATGGTGGTTGGGTATGTTTTATATTATTTTTACTACTAGAATTAGTGTTTGTGTTGTGCCGGGTGCATAGGGGGGGTTCAAGGGAAATGCTCCTAATATTTTTTTTTTTTTGATGTTTTTTGAGTCTGTTTTTAGTGGTTTTTTGGCACATGGTTTTCGACGATGGTTTTCTAATTCTGGTTAAGGAAATATGGTTGTTGAATAATCCGAGTCAATGGATTAGGGGTTTTGGATGCCACATGATCCTATATATGTATTGTATTGTAAACAATGAAGATATGATGAGTATAATATTAGAGGTGCGGCTCTAAATAGGTTATTGGTTTTCCCGTTTTGGGTTTCCAGTGTAAAATATCTGTGTAATGTGTGTGTGTGTGTGTGTATGTGCAATTGCATCTTTTCTATTTTTATTAAGAATATGTTTGTAGTAATTTATTGTACAATGTTAAAATCTACAACGATGATGCCCAATAAATATGATCTTGAAAAATTGAAGGGGGAAACTATGAATGCAATAAGATTCATTGATACTCCCATTCACCTTCTTATAGGCATTTAATGATTGGTTTAATGAGTCAATGAAGGTATATGGATTCAATTAAGCTACATGGGTGAGATTTAAGTTTGACATTTGGAAATAGAGGATTCACTTACCCTAATTTAAAACATAATATTTAAAAATATTAAGCATACCATGGAAATCCTATCACATGGTTCATATATTACATTCATATCTTATATTCCTAGTCATTCACTAGTTAGGGCTTGGCCTTGAGATCCATAATAGGAATTCATACTAACATATCATACATCATTTACATAATCTGATTCAATATAATCAAAGGGTCAAAGCTTGGGACCTTACAACTAGATTTTTGATATTTTTACTAAGCCAATGACATAGGCCATGTTTATTAAACTTTGGTCTATGCTTGGGATTCAAGAAGCTATCATTATGAGGGTTGTTGAGATGATGCTACCTCTTGAATCCTCCAAGTTGTGTTTAATATGGGATGCTTGAATATACATAAATACAATTTGAGGAAGCAAAAATGAACATTGACGACAATAAATAGGATATTTTGACTTCAAGTTGAAATTGACTAAGGACCAACTGACTAGTTAATTTGAACCAAGTTAGCATCAATTGAGTGGGCACAGAAAAAGGACAAGAAATGAAAGTTTTTCTAATCACTTTGGGGTCGCCTTGGGCGCTCAAATTTGATCAAATCAATTTAGTTTAAGGGAGATTGGTTACATACTCAAGTATAAATGGATGATTATCTTGATCTATCTATATGGACAAGAAATTATGTGACTAATGTTCTTTTATTGTGCAATTTTATAACTGTGTTTATAAACATTGCCGACTATTATAAAGTATAAAGTATAATTGCCAAACATTGCACAATATAAAGTATTATTTACAAAACGTAGATACAAGAGAGAGATACTTTATATTGCGAATATTGTATAATGCAATTAGTGAACATTTTGTTTATATTGTGAAATGCTAGTTGGTGAAAGTTTAGAAAGTATTATTTTCAATAGTGAACTTGCAATTAAAATGGGAGGTCCAAGTTTCAAATTCCAATGAAGAAGAGGATGGTTACAACCATAGGAATGAAGATTGATCCATTATATCAACCTCTCTCATGAATAGTTGATTAAACCAATAGTCAAGAACATTATGTTCTCAATGAATTGAAGATCTCATGATGGTGATTATTTAATTGGCCACCATGGAGATTGATGATCTCATACCCTCAATTATTGGAGAAAATTTCCAATCCATGGAGGTAATAAACATGGGTATAGGAGGATGTTTGATACAACCAAGAATTTGCCTAGGGGACATGCAAAGTTTAATGAAGCACTCTCATTTATTTCCAAAGAAGCACTCAAAAGGTATGGAGGCCCATGAATTTAATCTACATATACAAGTAATGGGTAATTAGCAAGTTGTGATTGATGAAACCACCTCAAATTTCCCACAAAAAATAAATGTAGAGGTAGGTGGAAATGAATATTTCCCATTCCTTCCAAAATCATATGCAAATATTAGGTGATTGAATACATTAAGATGACATATTTCAATCCATCCTAGGTTCCTCAAGGAGCAAGATTGTCATGGGAAAAATTTAATGAAGACTAGTTATCTTAGGGAATTTAGTGAATATGAATTCACGTAACTGAGCATGTTCACCAACTAGTCAACTTGCTTCCAAACCTATTAATACATAGATGTTTTATGAAAAACATGTTGGATCCTTTTGTATTACAAGCTTCCCTATTAGCTTGATTATGTTGGTTTATTCATTCTCTAAAAGTTTCCTCAACTCATATCTTTTCTCTATCTCAAATTTGCTATTTCAAGACTAAAATAAGAGATTCTAAAGAATTTACTCGTATTTTTCTCATGGATTTTATCCCCAAAAAATATATCTAGGAAAAATAAATTGATGCAATAATCCTTCTGTAAGTCCCCTAATGTTTATTTGTAAATATCAATGATTGTTTTTTAATTTCTCAGATCGTGTTGGAACTAAGAAACAATGTTTAAAGAAGTTATTGGTTATTAAGTTTACTTTATTTCCATGTTATCTTTGATTGTTACTGAACTAACATTTATATTTGAATTCCTTCATTATTGGTTTTTTTTATCATAATTATATGAGAGATCAAATATAATAGAATTCATTGAAAGTTCATTGCCTCGTTATATTTTTCCATCCTATTTTTTGGACCCTGATAATGGATATTGACTCCATATCCTAATGGTTAATGCACTAGTAAATTGTGAGTAAGGCCCTCCACAATTCTTGTTTGGTGTTAATCATTCACTTTCCATCATGTAATCTTAAGAGCCTGATTGCAATATCCAATGCATGAGAGTTTCACTATTAATTTGTTAAATGTTAGGGACAACCTCCATTGGGTTGAAAAAGAACCATTACTAAAGTGAGAGAGGCACTTTTATGGTAAAACTAGGCACTACCTATTAGAGGCATTCATAGAATTCAATCCTTCAAGGTTGATATCCTAGGGTGGAGTTCAAGAGCCACCATGTACACACCTTGATTCTTGTTGGATGGTTTGAGGTGAGGCCATTATAGATATTTTTATAGGATTTCAAAATTATTGTGGATGCTAAAATGACATTCTAAATTGGAGTAATGTGCATCTTTGATAAGCTTGTCACTCTCATGTTTGATATATTTTTCCAAGGTAAAATAGAAATTTGTCACACAAATTAAAATTTGATCACAATGTCCTTGGAGAATATCTACATAAATTTGGGTAAATGTTGGATATTTTTCATAATTATGGTGTTGATGTTGTGTCTAATGCCCATGTTTGAATAGTAAATAGGCATGAATAAATGTTAGCCTTAAATAATCAACCTCAAAAATGGATTTATAATTCTTGTATTTGATCACTCGATGAAATTTGATGGTCTCCTGAATTCACCTCTCCATAATCTTGATTTTCTGCCATGATTGAACTTGATAATTACTCACACATCAATTTTTTAGCCATTAACAATTTATTGATTAATTACTTACAATGGCTAATTTTGGTGGCATTTTATGAGTTGTTATGCAAATATGATCGATTTTTCCTTCATGATGATGACTAGGGGATAACAATGTGTTTACTGATGAGTATTTAATTTATGTATCCTTGATCACTACCACTACAAGAAAAGGTTGTTGCAATTGTTTTCATTAAAAGTCAATTCCCATTACTAACACTTGTCTTAGCTACATAAAAAAGAAGAGTTAAGTGTTCGAAAACATCCCTTCTATTTTGCATCCCATACATGCTCATTAGATAAATAAGGAAGACAATGTTACATATAGCATAAAATTAGGGCATGTAAGGTCAACTTGCCCATGTGGCCTTGACAAAAATATAGAAGGGGATACAAAGAACACATTACACAACATTTTAGCCTAAGAAGACGAGAATCGATGCACACTCCATAAAAACTCATCAAGTTAGTTGAACAATAGGAAGAGTAGCTATGAAAACTCTCTAATAGGCCATCCATCTTGACACCAAAGGAGGATCATGTATCATGTAATCGCGTTCCTCCACAAGCCCCTATAATTGATGAAGAAGTTAGCAATTCTAGGGGTAATATTTTTATTCCAAAGCTTTGTATTTATTTAGTAGTTCCAAGGAATCCAAGGCCTATTTATTATAAATATTCTCATATGTAGTTTGAGTTAGGGTAGATAATGCTATATTTTGAGTTGCATGCAAATAGGGTTGGAGAGTTACAAATTTGGGTTTGTAATTTTGAATTTGTTGATGAAATAAAATATTGTTATTATTTTGAGACAATCTAAGTTTTTTGTTATTATTTGTTGATTCACCAATCCTCCTTAAGTAGGGTCCACTTGAAGAGGCTCCTAGTGAATGCACCTTTGTATGTATTTTTTCATTTGCATTTGTTGTTCATTGTGTTTTTTTTTTTAAGTTCTATAGTTAGAATATTGATGTTGCTATGATTATCCTTTCACCAACATAACATGAACATGTGGTTTGTAAGAGGAATTGTTGTCTTGTTTAGTACGCCATAGACTAGTTTTATTTCCAAAGCATTGAATTTAATCTTCACTAATTAGTTTCTCTTCCAGAGCATTGAGTTTTTAGCAAGTTGTTTTTAGTATCATTGTTTAAGTTTCAAGGAGTCATAGGGTTTTGTAGCAACCATTGATGAACCAAAGGAATTTTATTCCTAGATGAATTTTGTTGCAAAACAATAGAACCCATACTATAGGAAATATGAATACATAACACATGTGGTATCCATTCCTTAAAACATAGTAATATAGAATCAATTTTATAGCCTTTTACCCTCGAAGGTTGCATAAATTTTGCATAGCAATTCAAAAGTGTATGATTCCCTTGGTTGATAATTGAAGTGTGTTACTTTAGGAGTCAATGGCATCTATTACTGCAATTCTTCAACTCACCTCTTTTTGGCACTATTGTCGTGGAAGTACTAAAACCTTTGAGGAAGAAATCACGGTTGAATGGAAATTCCACTATAAAGGGAAGAATGAACCTATAGTGTAGCTAAGGGGAATAATATGGGGTACCCAAAGGGAATAATAGTAGATAAGTATTGTTATGTATAAAGGCTACTTTTAATAAATAAGGCCTAGTGTGAATGTAATAAGTGTAAGAGGACTTACTAGAAGGTTCGTCCTCTAGAATGTTCTTATGTGGTTGGTAGCACTATACAAAGGGGTTCAAGCAATGTAATGGGGAAGTCAAGAGGTATTATATTTGGAGCGTGTAGCTCATTAGGAGGTTTCCCCCTTGAAGAGGCAAGTGAACATGAGAGGATCACTTCCATAATAGGATCTATTGTATGATGTTTCCCTACCTTGAGAGTTTTCATAATAATAAAGTGTGGGTTTTCTATATTTTTCTTTGGATCTTGTGTGGTGAATGTATTTGAAAATATAAAGGGGATGGAATGTTGTGTAACTAGGGAGAATAATATGAGGTACTTAGGGAGGTACCTAAGGGAAATAAAAATAGATAAGTATTGTTATGTATAAAGGCCACTTTTAATAAATAAGGCTTAGTGTGAATGAAATAAATGTAAGAGGACGTTCTAGAAGAAAAACCTTCTAGTAAGTCCTTTTACATTTATTTCATTCACACTAGGCCTTATTTATTAAAAGTGGCCTTCATACATAGCAATACTTATCTACTATTAATCCCCTTGGGTACCTCCCTAGGTACCCCATATTATTCCCTCTAGATACACTACCTTACACTATATTTTTATCTGGATCTTGTGTAATGAATGAATTTACAGATATAAAGAAATTAACAAGTGGTATTAGAGAAATTTCTTCGACCATAAAAAAGGGGCATCTTTTTTTTCTATTTTGCATATTTTTCGAAGAAGAAAAAGAGGGACGTGACACTCTGAACAATTCCTTTAATTTTATGTGTGGAATTTTAGAAACTGGTTGTAGACTTGATTTCGTCTAGGAAAAGAAACCAATTTCAAAAAAACAAATAGTACAAAATGGATTCCGGGAAGTGAATTTATCATGATTTTAAAATCTACTAATTTTCAGGGTTTTCCGCGGATGACCGTGCGGTTTTGCTAATTTCTATAGAACCTAGGGATGAATTTTCCCAAACAAATTATATATCTAAGTTCCTCTTTCAAATTTGACTATTTAAAAAAAATCATCTGTATCGGAGCTTTGAAAGTGCATATATTGTTGATTTAAAATCAACCATTTTTTAGGGTGTTGATGATAGTGACATGACTTCAGAGCTCATAAATTTTCACAGTGTTCTCAGATTACTACCATATCAATGCCATTGAATAGAGAATTTTAATAGCTTTATTTTGGTATATTACATGTGGTGTTTTCAATGGATATTCAACTCCTCATGGAATTTCAACAACAATTTGAATCCCTCAAGACCGAATTTCATATGGTGAGATGAGTCCTCAAGACATGTGCTCAAAATATTCAAGAGATCACACTTGTAGGGAAAGAGAGGTATATCATGCAGGAAATCATCAATGAATATTATCAAGAAGAATATGCTTGGTATTATTTTTAGGGAAATTGTGAGATTTCTATATGGATAGTTATCATTTATGGGATTCCAACCACTTCCATATTCTATTTGATGAATCTACTCCACCTCATGTAGAGCACATCTTGGAGAGTAAACAAGAGACTTCTCTGCATATTATTCTTTATTTTTCGTATTCTCGAGTAGTAGTGGATGCGTTTTTGGCTGGTTCTACATATTTGGATCCACATGACCAGTGTATTTGTAGATCTAAAGAACTTATCATAACCAAGGTTCTTGTGAGTTTTCTTTTGCAAATGGTCTTATTTTTCATATTTAGTAGGTTGTTTTTGAGAATAATGCATGCATTACAATAGGGGTGAATTAGGAACATGTTTACCAAAATTTAATAACCAAAGTACATGACAAATAGGGAATAAGAGTCAAGAACACTAGGGAGTCCTAAGTCAACAACTGTTATGCAAAGTTAAAATCAAGTTTCTAAGGAACCATAAGAAAATGTTGAGGAAGCAAAGGATTTGGAAAATTATTTATCCTCATCTTTTGGAATTCCCTCTTTATTCATAATGGTGGAAGAAAGAGCGAAAGAAAAAATAGAAGAAGAACACGTGACATTGAGTTTCCTAACCTAGAAATAGGGGAGCAAGTAAGAATGAAGAATATCAATCTAGTTACTCTTACCCATTTCCATGGAATTGTCATTGAAGAACCAAAAATTTTTCTTTTTGAGTTTGAAGTCCTTTGTAGGACCTATGACTATAAGAATGATTCTTAGAGACTAAGAATCTCCCTTCTACCTTGAAGGAGGTAGCCCTTTGGTGGTTCATGGGCCTTAATGGACACAATATTTGTACATGGGAGAAAATTAAGGACCTATTCACTAAGAAATACCAAGAATATTGCAAAGAAAGATATTTTAGAGATGAAAACTTTTGAATGACTCAGGGAGAAGATGAGTCCCTAGAGGAATATGATGAGAGGCCTCACTTTAGCTATAAGAGATCCACCAATTACAGAATATATGAAATTATCTTAAAATATTACTCTTGAAAGGAGCAAGATATGAGTGGATGGAATCCCTAAACTTGATTGCATCAAGAGATATCTCAAAATATACCTATGAAAAGATAAGGGACATTTTCAAAAACTGTTCAAGAGATGCTACAAAGAATAACACGGGAAAAAGAGGGGTTGGTGTACAAAATTCCAAAACTACAATTGGATTGACAAGAGTGGATATTGGTAACCTGTTAGATGACATGAAGATGGATATTTTATATTCATTAGAGGTTTAGTTTGATACCCTCCATGTCAAAAATAAACAAGAGGAGGCATAGAAGGATTTTGAAGTTTTCTATATAAAATGCACTATAAAGCATGCTTGCCATGAATGTCCATTAAACAATGTATGAAATTGTATCCTTTGTAAGGAAAATAATGACATCAACCAATACCCATAGTTGCTTGGTTTGAAGGCCAAGTATCAGGGAGATGAAGACAATATGGAGCAAGTTTTATTCATCAAACAAAGAAGGCAAGGACTACCATGCCACATGACTCAAGGTTTTCCTTATGAACATCCTTAGTATTTCAATTATGATTGGAATAATTAATTGAACCCACCTACAAATTGGTATTATCCTACTCCTCATCCTTAGGAAAACCCATTTCCACCTGAACAAAAGTTTAGAGAAATTTTGAGGTAAAAAATGGGCCTCCAAACAAAATATTGGCTATCAACATTAAATTTCAAAGAACCAATAGGATTCAAGATGACGATATTGATCATAAGGGTAAATAGTTTTGGAAGGAAATAAATAAAACTACTTTTTAACGTATTTTTGACCTATCTACTTATATGTTTACTCAAATTTCAATTGTAGGAACTCATTGGATGAGGAATTAAATTATGCATCCAATGAGTACCCACTTTGAATGCTTTTGAGAGACCCATAATGAAATAAACTTGAAATACATGACAAACAATTTTTTTTTTTTTTTTAATTTTATTATCATAGTATTTTTGACCTATCTCCTTATAGGTGTTTCCATGCTTACAAGAAGAGTGTGCTTGTCATTGATGGAAAGAATAGCAACAAAAAAATCGTAAGCTTAGGAGGAGGAGCGATAGTGGCCATTGGATTAGAGTCCAGACAAGAGGAGCGCGGTTGTCGGATTAGAGTCCAGATAGGAGGAGCGCGGATGTCGGATCAGAGTCTAGACAGGAGGAGAACGCAGAGGAGGAGATTAGATATCAATCATTAGATATGAGTGCATGGAACAACAACTGTTGGATCCTGAGGAAAGTGCATGAGACAAGTTCCGAAGTCATTAGAACCGTCCATTGTCAGGGTTGACAGGTGGAAGCAAATCCATGAGTTCGAGGATTTGGACTTCGGAAGACTTGCAAGTTAGAAAAGTGGAAAGTCGCAAAGTCAGAAATCGTGAGGCAATCCTAGCCATTGATGATGGGAAGGAAACATGGAGGGAGATCAAAATTTCACTGACTCGCAAATCGGAAATGTCAAAGGTAGATTTGCGAGAGCTCGCGAGGTCCGAGTTCATGATTTGATAATATCCGTTGGATCACAGAGGATCATGGGCCATTGATCTGGAGTGGGTTTCAGAAAATCGAGAGTTGGGAGAAGGGAGGTGAGTAGTCCAACTTCATGAAACGTGAAGTCCCGATACATTATGGGCCATTGGATCACAAAGGATCGTGGAATGTTGATCTGACACAGAGTATTTAGGATATCAGGAGTTGGAATATTTAGGGTTGGCTCACATCCAAACACTTGACACACGAGGTCGCGATTTGATCATAACTGTCCATCAAATGGAGAGCGTGGACTGTAGATTTGGTCTTGGAGGGAGTTCGCATATAGAAATTCTGAGAAAAGAAGTAGACTTCCCTCGGGAGACGCAAAACGTGATGTCCTGAAGAACTCTAAATATCTCCCCCAAGTCACAGCTGGTGGTCATGACAGAAGAAAATAGAGGAAGGAGCTAGCATGCGCTAGGCTCTAGTTCGGGTGTTTGAGAGTCAGAGTGACTCACAACTGAATACCCGTAGCCCAATATTGTGAAGCACTGTTTTGGATATGCGTATGGTCACCGCCGGTGATCACGTGAAGGAAGGGGCTTAGAAGCCAAATTAGCCAAAAATGACTGGCTGCAATTGACATAGAAGATGAAGAGTTGTGATTGCCATAGAAGCCAAAGAATATTAGGATAACGACCACTAATGATGAACAGATTCAGAATAACTATATGAGAAGACGAAGAGTTTCCATGATCATCTGGCAGAGGACTCAGCGTGAGAAGAACATGCAGAACAAAAAAGAGTGAGTGCTTTTTTCGAAGGGGATGCATGTGGGCAGAAGCAGACAGTGTGCATGACCTGAAGTAGAGAACAAAGGTGCAACAAATAGGATGTAGAGGCAACACAAAGTATAAAGGTAGAAGAGAAGTTGAATAGAAGATGGTGGTTGCATAGAAGGATAAAGAGCAGAGCATAGAAACATAACAGAGCATAGAAGCTAAAGAAGACAGAGGAGACATGGAGTTGTAATAGATAAGATCAGAGACAGAGAAAGTAAGCAATTTTTGTAAGATTCAATCATGGTGGTAGGGTGGTGCTGGGGAGGATTGCAGTCCTCTAAATTCTAGTTAGTGCTAGAAGATATTCTGGGAGTTGGTGCTTCCATCTATTGGGTGCTAGAGAAACCTGGGAGTTGGTGCTTCCATCTAGTTGGTGATAGAGAAATATGAGAGTTGGTGTTTTCTTCAAGTTGTAGTTTTTTATTAGAGGTTGTAGCCTCATATTTGAGTTGGAGCTCAAATACTGTGATGTACATGAAGGTTGGAGCTTGATTGACATCCTAAGAAGAAGAGGTTTTCACCCTTTATGGGTTTCCTCATGAAAATCTGTCTCTGTGTATTCCGTGTGATTGATCAAATATTGTATATCTATGCATTTTGAGTTATCAACAACACATTAAATAATAATCTATAAATAATCAGAAAATAACAAGAAAAGTTTCAAGCTTATATACATAACTGATTCACCCCCCCCTCTCAGTTATATTTCCAACAATTGGTATCAGATCCCGTGCCTTTGACCAAAGTTAGATACATAAGCTTGAACATGACTAGTCATGAAGGAATTTCAACTAATAGAGCCCCTCTGTTTGATGGAACAAACTTTTCCTTAAGGAAAGTAAGGATGAGAACATATTTAATATCTTTGGGTGCTTATGTTTGGGATGTTGTTGAAACTAGATATGTGAAGCCTATAGTCTTGGCCTCAAAATATGATAAGTTGGAGTTTAGCTTTAATAAAAAAGCAATGAATTCCATCCTCACTGGACTTGCAAAATCCGAGTTTGTCAAAGTCGTGCACTTTGATTCAACAAAAGTTATGTGGGACAAGCTGATAAGTAGTTATGAGGGTAATGAAAAGGTGAAATATGCAAAATTTCAGATTCACAAACTGAAATTTGAGTAGTTAAATATGGATGAAGACAAAACTATCAGTAAGTGCTTCTTATGTATAGAAGAACTTGTCAACACTATGAAAGGTCTAGGTGAAAAGATAGATGAATCTTTTATATTCCAGAAAATATTAAGATCCCTTCTTGATAGATTTAACTCAAAGGTCTCTCCTATAGAGGAAATAACTGATCTCAAAACGTTGACACTAGATCAACTTCATGGAACCCTAACTTCTTATGAAATGAGAATCAACAAAGGTAAATCCACTACAAGAGAGGCATATTTTAAAGCAGAGAAAAACAAAGACTCCGATATAGATGAGATTAAAACAAATTTTGTGAGAAGACTGACGAAAGGATCAAGAACATACAAAGGTAAACTTCCCTTCAAATGTTTCAACTGTGGTAAGATAGGTCATTTTTCATCTAAGTGTCCTTACAAAAGAAAGGAGAAAACATATGACGATGAAGAGAAGAACAAACACAAGAAGGTCTATAAAGAGAATAATTTTAAGAAGAAAAGACTTTGTGTAAACAATGATGACGATCCATTAGATGATGAAAGCAATGACTCTTATATTGAAGATAAAATAAATGATATCATGCTAATAGATTTAGAAGATCTAAAAACTGAAGATACAGGAAGTGAGTTCGTTGATTTTGAAGGAGTAGTAGATCTTGAAGGAGAACTTGTCAGTTCCATGGAAGAGATTGATAGACTTAGAGAAAAGTTAAGAAAACAAAAACAATTACTGCTCATGTATGAGAAAACATGCAATGAACCATTTGAAGAAATTTCTCTGTTGAAGGTTAATTTAGAAGAATCTAAGAAGATTGAATACATCCTCAAATAATAATTGAAGGAAGCCGAAACAAAAGGTGAAAAATTAGAAGCTAAAGTAGTGACTGTCAGAAAATATCTAGAGAAATTTCAGGCCTTATATCATCAGAATCTAACAAGTATTAAAGCATAAGAAGGATTAGCCTTCATTCTGAATCAACAAAGGAATTCAAAGTTGAAAACTGGTTTGGGTTATGAAGAGGGATCAAGTAGTGGTTAGCCAAGAAACAAAGAATCCATCAAGTTTGTCAAATCTACAACCATTGACAACAACAAACCTGCTGAAATAAAGGAAGAGAATCAACCACCAAGGAGGAGTGAAGAAAAAGGTACCAAAACTGAATCTGTAGAGAAAAGAAATAATACATCCTCTTCTCAAGGAAATCATCATCATGGAAGAAATCAACCTGCTCAAAGAAGACAACCATTTTCCAGGTACACAAATTTTTTCTATGGATATTGTTTTTACTGCTCTAACTTTGGCCAAAAAGATGTAAATTGTTCTTTAAGATTTAGACATGAGCAATCAAGACGACCAAGGAATAAATATCTTCCAGAACAAAGAATGAGACAACTAAGTAACACACAACCATAGACTGCAAATCATGTGATAGATGGGAAAAAGATGCAAATTAAGCATAACAATCGTTATGATCCTTTATTCAATGAACCAGAATGTTACATCTACCATAATTATGGACATAAAGTTGCAGACTATCGCTTAAAGAACTATAAGACAGATTCAAATCACAGAGCTGAAAATGTCAAGATTTGGAAGAAGAATGAATATAACAAGTGTGGATTAGTGTTTTCATCTCAAAGACAAAAGAACCCCTAGTATATTGACAGTGGATGCTCCGGTCATATGACATGTTACAAAAGTAAGTTCCTATCACTCGAGAAAGTAAATCAGGAAGTGTCACTTTTGGAAATGATTCTCCAGGAAAGATCCGAGTTAAAGGTATAGTAAGCTTAAGTAACGGAAGAGGCAAAGCTCAAGATGTATTATTTGTTGATGGTTTAAAGTATAATCTTCTTAGTGTCAATCATATATGTGACAGAGTATGTGAAGTCACTTTCACTTCCAAGGCTTATAAAATAAAAGCAGTGAACATAGGAGAGATGATTGCAAAAGGAGTTAGAACTAAAAACAATGTCTATGTTCTGAAGGACGATAAGGAGAAATGTCATTTAAGCAAATTTGATGAAATTTGGTTATGGCACAGAAGGCTTGGACACCTGAATTTTGATCATATTGTTAAACTAAATAATGAAGGTGATGTGAAAGATCTTCCAAGAATATCTAAGCCTCATAACTCTATATGAAAATCTTGTCAAATGGGGAAGCTAACTCGTGCTCAATTCAAATCAAAGAGTTTCACATCTTTAGAGAAACCGCTTCAAATTTTTCATATGGATTTGTGTCGACCATCGCGAAAGGAAGGAACTGGAGGAGAACATTACTTTATGCTGGTCATTGATGAGTTCTCCAGACTTAAGTGGGTTTCCTTTCTGAGAGAAAAATCTGATGCGTTTGAGAAGTTAAAAATGTTTAAGGCATTAGCTGAGAATCAGATAGGAAGGAAGTTAAAGGCAATTCTCTCAGACAAAGGAGGAGAATTTCTATCAAGATATTTCAAAGAATTCTGTGACATACATGGAATAAAAGAGAATATACTATTCCAGGTACTCCCCAACAAAATGGAGTTGTAGAACACCAAAATAGATCAGTTCAATAGATGACAAAGGATATGATGAGTGAAAGGGACATTTTACAAACCTTCTAGGTGGAGACTGTTCACACGGCTATTCATATTCTGAACAAAGCGCATCTAAAGCCGAATAATGATAAAACTCCATATCAGATATTGTTTGGTCGACTTGCATCAACCAAGCACTTCAAAGTATTTGGAAGTAAATGCTACATCAAAAATAATGATGATCATCTAGGAAATTTTTATGGTAGAGATGATGAAGGTATCTTCTTAGGATATGAAACAAACAGTAAAGGATATAGATGCTTCAACAAAATAATGCACAAATTAGTAGACTGTATTGATGTTTGAATTGATGAAGAATCTCTTGTAAAAGATCAACAGAGAGTAAGCACCAAGTCATATGAAGAAGAGGATGTGAAAATGAAGATGAAGAACAACAAATCTCAGAGTCACAATAAGATGATGAATCAGGTGGAGAAGAGACACCCAAACAAGAAGAGTCAAGACAACAATCAACATCAAATCCTTCCTCCAGAATTACTCAAAAGAATCATCCTGCAAGTCTGATAATTGGTGAGAAAGACAAAGGTGTACAAACCAGGAGAAAGATAATCAAAGACACTAAGCAATAACATATAGCCTTCATATCCATGGTGGAACCCAAGAACTTTCATGAAGCTAGTAAAGATGTAAATTGGTTAAAATCGATGAATGAGGAATTGGATCAGATTGAAAAGAATGACACTTGGGAACTTGTTCCTAGGCCAACAAATAAAAATGTAATAGGATCCAAATGGGTCTACAAAAATAGGATGAATGAGCAAGGATATATTGTAATAAATAAGGCTAGATTGGTTTGGAAAGGGTATTCTCAAATACAAGGACTGGATTTTGATGAAACATTTGCGCCCATAGCAAGATTATAAGCTATTAGAATGTTTCTTTCCTATGATTGTCATAAGAATTTTAAAGTCTATCAAATGGATGTCAAGTCATCTTTTCTAAATGGAGATCTAAAAGAAGAAGTCTATATGGAACAACTAGAGGGTTTCCAACTGTCAGATAACCTTGACTTTGTCTGCAATCTAAAGAAATCCCTATATGGGTTGAAACAAGCTCCTCGTGCATGGTATTACAGACTAGATAAGTATCTTCAAGACAAGGGGTTAAAGAGAGGAATGGTTGACTGCAATCTATATATCAAAACAAAGGATAATTATTTTCTCATTGTGTTGGTCTATGTAGATGACATCATCTTCGGAAGTAATAATACTTCATTGGTACAATGGTTTTCTTCTGCCATGCATTCTGAATTTGAAATGTCTATGATAGGGGAACTGCCATTTTTTATTGGTCTGGAAATTACTCAGAGGTATGAAGGAATATTTCTTTCTCAGGAGAAATATCTAAGAGAAGTGTTGAAAAGGTTTCAAATGGAATATTATTCACCTATGAGCACACCTATGGTCACTGGATGCAAGTTAAGCAAGGATGATGCCTCACGTGATGTTGATTAGAGTTCATATAGGTCTATGATAGGCATCCTGTTGCACATCACAACATATTGTCTAGACATAATGCATGATGCTGGAATGGTAGGAAGGTATCAATCTGCACCTAAACAAAGTCACTTGATAGATGTGAAAATAATTTTCAGATATTTGAAAGGAACAATGAACTATGGCCTATGGTATCCTAGGAATTAGAACTTTCAATTATCAGTCTATTCAGATGCTGATTGGGCTAACTGTATGGATGAAAGGAAAAGCATGAGTGGAGGTGCATTCTTCTTAGGGGATTCTCTTGTAGCATGGTTAAGCAAGAAGCAAGGTTCCATTTCCTTATCGACTACAGAATATGGATACATTGTAGCTGCCACTTGTTGTACCCAAGTATTGTGGATGATTCAGACACTTGCAGACTTGGAGGTAAAATATACTGCACCGATCCCAATTCATTGTGATGATATTAGTGCCATTATTGTGTCAAAGAATCCCGTATTTCACTCCAAGACCAAGCATATACCCATCAAGTATCACTTCTTGAGGGAACATGTAATCAACACTGTTATTTCTTTGCATTATATTCCATCCAAATATCACATTGCTGATATCTTCACTAAACTTCTTGCAAAAGCTCAGTTTGAATATCTACACCAAAACTTGGGCGTGACCCTATTATCAAGTTAAAATGGTCTATCTGATCAGGGGGAGAGTGCTCCTAGTATATATAATCAGGGGGAGAGTGCATCTCTAATCATAGGGAGAACATAGTCACTCTCAGTTTTCTTTGACATTGATGTCAAAGGGGGAGAAATAAAAAGGTGTGGTCTGGATGTTGCAGTCGGAGGTCTAAGAAAAATAGTGCAACCTTTCAGGGTTGCCATCAATGCCAAAGGGGGATATTGTTGGAATTCTTACATGAAGAATGTGCTTGTCATTGATGAAAAGAATAGCAACGAAGAAATCATAAGCTCGGGAGGAGGAGCGACAGTGGCCATCGGATCATAGTCCAGACAGGAGGAGCACGACCATCGGATCAAAGTCCAAATAGGAGGAGCACGCAGAAGAGGAGATTAGATCTCATCCGTTAGATCTGAGTGCGTGGACCAACAACCATTGGATCCCAAGGAAAGTGCACGAGACAAGTTTCAAAGTCATCAGAACTGTCCATCCTTGGGGTTGACAGGTGGAAGCATATCCAAGAGTTCGAGGATTCAGACTTTGGAAGATTTGCATGTCAGAAAAGTGGAAACTCGTGAAGTAAAAAATAGCGAGGCAATCCTAGATGTTGATGCTAGGAAGGACATGTGGTGGGAGATCATCATTTCGGTGACTCGCAAATCGGGAATGTCAAAGGAAGAGTTGTAGGAACTCGCAAGGCCTGAGTTCACGAGTTGATCATAGTCATTGTATCACAGAGGATTGTGGGCCATTTATTTGGAGTGGGTTTCGAAAAATTGGGAGTTGGGAGAAGGGAGGTGAGTATTCCTCCAACTTCACGAAACGTGAAGTCCTAATATGTTTTGGGTCATTGGATCACAAAAGATCATGGACCATTGATCTAACATAGAGTATTTTGGATATCAGGAGTTGGAAGAGTCAGTGTTGGATCACATCCAAACACCTGACACGCGAGGTCGTGATTTGATCATAACCTTCGATCGAAGGGAGAGTGTGGACTGTAGATTTGGTCTTGGAGGGAGTTTTCATATCAGACTTATAAGAAAAGAAGTAGACTACCCTCGGGAGACGCAAAACGTGAAGTCTCAAAGCGCTATAAAGATTGGCCCCAATTCACAACCGATGTTCATGACAGGAGATAATAGAGGAAGGAGCTAGGATGCGTTAGGCTCTAGTTCAGGTGTTCGAGAGTTGAGAGAGTCGGAGTGACTCGTAGTTGAATACCCAGAGCCTGATATTGCGAAGTGTTGTTTTGGATAGGTGTATGGTCACTGCTGATGATCATGTGAAGGAAGGGGCTTAGAAGCCAAAGCAACAAAAAATGATTGGTTGTAACTGACAAAGAAGACGAAGAGTTGCGACTGCCATAGAAGACAAATAATCTCAGGATAATGACCATTGATGATGAATAGATTTAAAATAACCACCTGAGAAGATGAATATTTTCCATGATCATCTGACAGAGGACACAACATGAGAAGAACTTGCAGAACAAAAAAGAGTGAGTGCTTTTCTCGAATGGGATGCATGTGGGCAGAAGCAGACAGTGTGCATGACTTGAAGTACAGAACAAAGGTGCAACAAATAGGATGCAAAGGCAACACAGAGTATAAAGGAAGAAGAGAAGCTGAACAAAAGACAATGGTTGAGTAGGAGGAGAAAGAGCAGAGCATAGAAACAAAACAGAGCATAGAAATTGAAGAAGGCAGAGGATACATGGAGTTGTAATAGATCAGATAAGAGACAGAGCAAGTAAGTAAGTTTTGTAAGATTCAATCAGGGTGGTAGGGTGGTGGTAGGGAGGATTGTAGTCCTCTAAATTCTAGTTGGTGCTAGAAGATATTCTGGGATTTGGTGCTCCCATCTAGTGGGTGCTAGAGAAACCTGGGAGTTGGTGCTTCCATCTAGTTGGTGCTAGAGAAATCTGAGAGTTGGTCCTCTCTACAAGTTGTAGCTTGCTATTAGAGGTTGTAGCCTCATATTTGAGTTGGAGCTCAAATATTGTAATGTACATGAAGGTTGGAGCTTGATTGACATCCTAAGAAGAAGAGGTTTTCACCCTTTATAGGTTTCCTCATGAAAATCAGTGTCTCTGCGTATTCTGTGTGATTGATCAAATATTGTATATCTATGCATGTTAAGTTATCAACAACACATTAAATAATAATCTAGAAAGAATCAGAAAATAACAAGAAAAGTTTCAAGCTTATATACATAATTGATTCACCCGCCCCTCTCAATTATATTTCCAACAAAAGGTTTACTCAAATTTAAAATTTAGGCACTTTCTAGATGAGGGATTAAATTTTGCATCCAATGAGTACCCACTCCACATTATTTTGATAGACCCACTATGAGATAAACTTGAAATACACGAAAAAATGTGTTTATCTTCAATAATTTTTTTTTCATGTATTTCCAGTTGATATCCCTATGGGTCTATCAAAAGCATGCTGAGTGGGTACTCATTAGATGTGGAATTTAACCCCTCATATGACAAGTTCCTACACTTGAAATTTGAGTAAACCTATAAGGAGATAGAGAAGAAATATGATAAAAAAATAATTTTCTTTCTTTCCCTTTGAAAATTCATAGCTCTTTTTTTATTATTTTAACTATTATTTTATTGTTTTCCTTAGGACACCCATAGGAGGCCTATTCTAGACTTTAAAATTTCTCTAGTGAAACCCAAACTTCCAAAATCAATATCCATTTTTCTTTCCTTACAAATAGCCCCAAAAAAATTAGTGGTATGCTCACTAGTATCCTTGGAGACCTCCTTAGTAGCAAGCATTGTTGCCACCTCCTCAACATAGCAACACTCCCAAAATCTTAGACATCCTCAACTACCCACCCAACTTGCACCAAACCAAAGAAATAATAAATAATTATCTAATAGCCAGAGAGTTACTCATAACACTTATTTTGCAGAATCCCTTGATTGTAATGAAGTTCAACTTCGTTTAGGGAAGTTGGTACCAAACACTTTTCCACTAATCATCATTGAAATTGTTGATTAAGATAAACTACATAATCCTAAAATTCAAGTGAAACAATCCACTCCTTGGTAGGAAAAGGAACAACCAAAATGTACCCCACTTTTTCCATAAAGGTTAAACTAGCCTAAGCTAATTACCCAACTAGAGTTTGGAATTTTGGGAGAACTGAAGAATCTATGTGTTAAAATATCCCTGATTCATGCCATCAAGCATGTTCCCATTTATAGTAATGTTATAAAGGATCTCTACCTGAATAAATCAAGAATAGAAAGGAAGATCTTCAAACTATTAATGTCATCAATGATCTTGTTGATTTCATGCTTGGGAAATCACTTGTACCTAAATATTCTAATTTGAGTAACCCCATAGTGAGCATTCATATTGCTAATAAATTGATAATGAACACCTTGGTTGAATTAGGAGCATCCATGGATGTCATGACTAAGGAGACCTTGGATAAAATAGAACTCCAAAGACTCTTGAGATAGACCCCCATCATCCTCCAAATGGATGATAGATCTACTATCAATCCAGAAGGAATTCTATAAGACGTTGTAGTCTGAATGGACTCCTACAAGTACCTAACAAACTTTATGGTCATACAAACAAAATATGGATTAGGAGGCTACCCTTTGATTCTTGGAAGACCTTATATGAAAACAAATTATTCTTACATTAGCTCTAGAACAAGTGTCATGACCATTTCTAATGGTCGATCCCATAAATAACTTACTCTGTTGATCTGAAAATCCTTAGATATAAAAATAACTCTTAAATACACATAAAAATATGACCAGATTTGGTAAATGAAGATCTCTTGACTATTTGCAAAAACACATGTGAATATGCTTACTTTTCCATAAACTTCATTAATACTGATGAACAACTTGAAGAATAATGAGATAACACAACAAAAATAAAATAATTCAAATTACATATATGGATGACATATGTCACTTCATCTTCAATGTCCCTATAGATAGCATGATTTTTCTCCATCAAATCAAAATACCAAATTACATTACAACATGGGCTTGCAAAAATCCAATTTAATGGAGTCTCTTTAATTCCACTACTCAAAACAAGAAAATGAGTTCACCACTAAAATACTTGCAAAATTCTGAGAAATTTGACTATAAAGTCGACCAAATTCCGAACAGAATCAATTACACCCTCTTTGGCACAAAAAACAATGTGCTAAGAGCTCATTAATGGAAATTTGTCCTAAGACTTTTAAAAGAACCTCTGATCACAAAACATACTTCAAATTCATGGTCCTTGCGGAAAAATGAATCCAACGAGTATAAACTTGCCTAGGTGTGGACAATATACCTTATGGCATGCTTTTCCATGCAACACATAAACTTATGCAAACTTGGCAAACACTTAAAGACACATGAATGCGCATTGCATTGAAATTAGTGCACCTCGACATGTGTGCCTACATTGGAATGTGTGTTAGGCATTGGGATCTATTCCCATATATAGGGAACAACCCCCCAACCATACCCGAGTTTTATGCTAACATAGGCATATTCATTAATTACATATGGTTCGTTTGTTATAACAAACCACCCCTTGTGGCATAATGGTAGGCATTTTATGTTGAAAACATTGGAATATGCTACAAAGGTTATAGGTTCAATCCTCACAGACTCATATATATATAGTATGTATGGTTATTTTTGTTGTAACATTTGGTATATAACCATATGTTATATGGTTACAATTCGTTAGCCCCCCTATGCAAATATAGGTGACAGTTTCATTGAACATTGATAAACCATGGGCTAGGGGCTTAGGCCCTCAACCCTTTTGTTATTGACCATACCTTTTCACAAATTTAAATATAATTTTTAATATATATGGTTAAGTACTACTTGTGTAGCACATTGACAATGGAGCTTGGTATAAATCTTTGGGAGGTTGTAGGTTCGACCCCCGTCGACTCCATAATTTTACACAACTCTAACCATTAATGGCCAATGGGAGGCTGCCACGTGGTAGCTTCTTATTGGTCTCCTTGTGCCACATGTCAACAATTGATTGGTCCACCTGGACTTTTACAATCTACCCAGTCACTTGTCAACTGGTCATGCCACATCACCTGTACGATCATACAGTCATGTGCCACATGTCACCCTTGGAGTGGTGACACGTGTCACTGTTGACTTTTTGTTTGTTGACCAAACTTTGATCGATCATAACTTTTTCATACAAAATCCATTTGACTTGTTGTTTGCACCATTGAAAAGCTAAAGATGATCTCTACACATTGATGCCGTTTTCTTGATCATTTGAGATAGTCAAATTTTGAGCTTTTATGGATCCCTTGGGACCTCTGTGAGCGTTTCATATCCTTGTGGACCTCTTTGAGTGTTTTAGATCCTTCTGGACCTCTTTGAGCATTCCTTAGATCCTTTTGGATCACACCTCCCCACTGAAGAACTTTTGGACCTCGAAAAGTATGGATTATTCAAAAATCAAGTGAGAATGCTTTCACCTCACTTGTCTAGTATCATCCATCCTTCCTTCTTGGATAATGAGCACCTTACTCATCACAACCATAATGGAGACTAAAACAACATTTCTAACCAAGTTAACCGTTCCCTTAAATTCACAAACTCCTTCATTCATTTTTGTAGTAGCCAACTATATTCCACTGATTAGTAATAAACTAAACAACACTATTGAATATATAGGTGCGAAAGAGAAGGAACCAACAATATATCTACCCTTCTTAACATGAACAACATCAAACAAAGGAACTGTTTTTCTTTCAACCGTAGGATGTATATCTGGATCCTAGATACTATTATTAGCTATCATGTGTGCTGTAGTGACAACTATCAAATTCATATTCATCTAATGAGCTCTTACAATTAACTCAATCCCATCCTTAAAAATATGATACTTGTTCTATTACCTGTAGAAAATGGCCTTCTTGTCATACAAGAATGGAATTCCCAAAACCATCCTGCAAATGTCAAGTGGAACCACATCTAACTCTACCTCATCAATAAAACTAGTTGTGATCATGAACCGTAACTTGCATTGTTTAGTTAACTGTACTTGAGCATTATCACATATCCAACCCAAAGGATACAGTCTCGGATGAAGCCTAGTTTCCAATCCAAAATTTCAAACAACTTTCTCTAAAATAAGATTCACTTGTGATCCACTGTCAATAAGTGTATCAATATTAGTGTGCTTTGAGATAACTTGTAAATGAAACAAGTCATTTCTCTTCCTTCCATCAAGGATTACATTATCCTTTGAATAAGAAGTACACAAATTGAAACTTTCAACAAAATATTTAGCTTTTATGCCCATAACTGTAACCTTAGTTTCATCCTTAGAACTTGATCCAAGATTCTGAACTATGGTCGTGGTCTTCTTTTTACCCTTTCTAGGTTGAGCCCATTTTGGCTTCAGTTGTAGATGAAACTTCCAACAATGCTTCTTGTCATGTCCTTTATTCTTATAGTGAGAACATGTATTCTTCTTCTCTTCATACTTCTTTACTTTAGCTGTCTTCTTACTCTTCCCTTTTCCCTTCGATTTCTCTTCGAATTCATGTGGCTTCTCTGAAACATCTTCAACGACATGTTTTCCTTTGTTGGCTTCAATATGAGTAGCTTGTACTGATACTTTGTCAATATTAGTAGGATTAAACATCAATATAGTATCATGAAGATATGAGTGCATACCACCAATATAGTTTAGAAGAGTCTCAGGAGTATGTAATGGAATTCCCAAAGATAATGCATTCCTCTTGAATTCCTGTGTATAAGCTTGAAAATTTTTCCCTTTTCCTTTTCATAAATGTTGCCAAGCAATCATTGATGTTTGCATATAAGCTAATGGAAAAAATTTCTTTCTTAATGCAATAGTAAATTAAATCCATGAAGAAATGATTTTACCATGTTGAATGAGATCAACCTGTGTCTGACTCTCCCACCATATCAAATATGTGTCGCTTAGACGAACAATAGACAACTATGTCTTTGAAGTATCATGTATGATTTTATATACCTTGCAATACACTTCAATATGCTTGATCCAATTATCCACCTTCTCTGCATTCAACTCTCCATCATAAGTAGGAAAATCAAACTTTACATCTATCTTTAATAAAGGAAAATCATGAGAACATTTCTTAGAACTATTTTTCCTCTTATGAGAGGAATGTTCACTTTCATTGGAAGAAGATGGTGATGATGATGATGATGGGGATGAAGGAGATCCTGGAGGTTCTTCACCTTCTCCTTCTCCTTCAACTGCTTCAGTTTTTACCATTGTTTCAATTGGACCACCTTCATTTTGATGAGGATTTACTCTCCTTCTTTCTAGGTCTTCCCACAATTCCTTAACCATATTTCGCATCTCAAGGAACATCCTTCAAAATTCCTTATTATCCTTAGAAATAACATATTCATGCTCCATTTCTTTCCTTTGAAATACATGTTCAATCTCAGGATTAAATACTTCAAGTGTACCTTCACCTTGATTAGATTTTGGACCTAGTAAGAATTCACTTGCAAATAAATGTCAAAACTATCTCTGATATGAACTTGATCCGAAAATCCTTAGATGTAAAAATAAATTTTAAATACACATAAACATCCAACCAGATTCGGTAAATGAAGATCAATTGACTATTTGCAAAAATACATGTGAATATGCTTACTTGTCCACACTTGAAGAATAATAAGATAACACAACATAAAATAAAAGAACTCAAATTACATATATGGACGATACATGTCACTTCATCTTCAAAGTCCTTTTAGATAGCATGATTGCTCTCCATCAACTCAAAATACCAAATTACATTACAACATGGGCTTGCAAAAAACCAATTTAATGGACTCTGTTTAATTCCACTACTAAAAACAAGAAAATGAGTTCACCATTGAAATCCTTGGGAAATTGTGAGAAATTTGACTATAAAGTCGACCAAATTTCGAACATGATCAACACCCTCTTCAACATGCAAAGCAATGCGCTAAGATCTGATTAATGGAAATTTGGCCTAAGACTTTTACAAATGGCCTTTTATCACAAAAGAAACTTCAAAATTCACGATCCTTGCGGAAAAACGAATCCAATGAATATAAACTTGCCTAGGTGTGGACAATATACCTTATGACACACTTTTCCATGCAACACATAAAATTATGCAAACTCGACACACACTTCAAACACATAAATGCACTCTGCATTGAAATTAGTGCACCTCAACATGTGTGCCCACATTGGAATGTGTGTTAGGAATTGAGATCCGTACCCATATATAGGGTGCGGGCCCTGAATTGTACCCGGGTTTTATGGTAACATAGGCATATTCATTAAATACATATGGTTCTTGTTTTATAACAAACAACTCCTTGTGGCATAATGGTAGGTTCTTTATGTTGGAAATGTTTAAATATGCTACAGAGGTTATGGGTTCAATCCTCACAGAATCATATATATAGTATGTATGGTTATTTTTATTGTAACATATGGTATATAAACATATGTTATATGGTTACAATTTTTTATCCCCCCCCGCATAAATATAAGTGATGGTTTCATTGAACACTAATAAACCATGGGCCCCGCCTAGGCCCTCGACCATTTTTCCACCAACCATACCTTTTCACAAATTTAAATATAATTTATAATATATACAGTTAAGTACTACTTGTGTAGCACATTGGCAATGGCGCTTGGTATGAATCTTTGGGAGGTTGCGGGTTCGAACCCCGTTGAATCCATAATTTTACACAACTCTAACCATTAATGACCAATGGGAGGTTGCCACATGGCAACCTCTCAATGGTCTTTTTGTGCCACATGTCAACAATTGATTGGTCCACTTGGACTTGTACAATATGCCCAATCAGCTGCCAACCGATCATGCCACATCACCTGTACAGTCGTACGGTCATGTGTCATCCTTTTTTTCTTGACCAAAATTTGACTACTCATAAATTTTGCAAACAAACTTCATTTGCATCGTTGGAAAGATAACAACAAGCTCTATGCATTGATTTTGTTTTCTTTATCATTTGAGATGTTCTAATTTTGAGTTTTATGGAACCTCTGGGACCTCTGTGAGTATTCCAGATCCTTCTGGACCTCTGTGAGCATTCCTTAGATCCTCCTAGATCATATGTACCCCCCAACCAGAGCATTCCTAGCAGTTACATAACCAATGTGTATTGAATATGAAGAAAGGGATACTTTTTTTCAAGAAAACACCAATTCTATTCTCACATTGATAGAGCCCTAACCATGGAAATTTTGCATGATGATATTATGATCTCAAACTTCATGTAGAACCTTTATCCTCTAGGGTTACAAATTAGAGAGTTGAATCATGAATATGATTATGAAATAACCTCTAATGAGAACCAAATGAAATCGATAATTCCAATAGATGAAACTATAAACAAACTAACTAGAATTATATGCTTGATTGATATCCACACTATTGCACTATGTGACTCACCAACCATTTAAATATAGGTCTTTCATGATAAAACTTTGAATATTAACAACCAATTAAGTCCTCCTCAATAGAAAAGGCTTATGGATCTTGTTGGTGTATAAATATTTTCAATATATATCGTACACTCTTTTAAATGTCAATCTGGGATTCATAATCAATAGTGTAATGTCCCCACTTTGGGACATCATCACAGTGCAGAGGTTTATGATGACCAGGGTAGCCAGATGGATGATATAGTGGGTACAGGGGTTATTGAGAGTAATTGTGGGGTCCATATTGCATTTTTCATCACATTTCATCATTATGAGCCATTCCACATAGGTTGGCTTTGGTTCTGTTGCATTCTGACGATTTCCATGATTTTGACTATTTTGGGCTATAAGTTAATTAAATTCACTGAAGAGGTCATTTTGGGCACATTACTTGGAGGAACCTCTTAGTGTAATAGCTCATTGGAATCGGGAGGAGCAACATAGGATGGGATAGTGAGAAGTGACTTTCAGTGGCCAGGAAAGCCACAAAGAGAGATAAGGTGTTGTTTAGAGGAAAAAAGGTTAATTAATTAATTAAAGTGATTTAATTAATTAATTAAATATTAATAAAATGAAAGTCACTTTGGAGGGACAAGGTGAGCCAAAAAGTATAAAGTAAAGGCAAGGGCCTCTACTCATTCATTCATGTATGTTTATCTTTTGGATTTCTAGCTTCTAGCTAGAGGGCCCTTCTCTTGGGGGTTTTGACTTAACAAACCCTAGAGGACAATTTGGTGGTGAAATATTCCACCTATCTTGTCCCAAGCTTGGTCTCAGAGATGAAATACTCTCCCACACCATTCTAGTTCAGTTCTACATCAGTGCAGGAGGGTTCTACACTAGCCACATGCACAGGAAGGAGGAGGGGTGCACCATTGGGGGTTTCTAGCAAGGGGGGTGCACCATTCTTGAGGGAAGGTTCGTTGTAGGCGTTTGAGAGGGATATTGGACATTTGAGCATTTGGGTTTTACTTGCAGGGCCTTAGCCATGATTTCTAATGCCTCTTGAGAGAGATTTATGGTTCAGATTATTTCCTAGAGCATTGGGACAAATTGGAGAGAAGGAATGCATCTTTGAGATTCATATCTATTCAGATTGGAGGAGTTATCCATAACATTTCGGCCTGATACTTCAGGAGGAGGATACTATCACCCTGATCTATCATTTGGACGTGTTTGAGCTCATTTGGAGGCCTCCTTCATCAGGGCTGAAATTGTAAGGTTTGGCAGTTTTAGGAAGGCACAACTCAATTGGAGGATTTAGCATTTGGAGGAGTTTCCCTTGGTATTTTGGTTTGATATTCCAGGAGAGGTTTCCACTCATCCTGATCTACAGTTTGAAATCTTCAACATAGCATTTGGAGGTCATTGACAGTAGGGCAGAAATTGTAGGGGTTGACAGTTCCAACAGGACGTGGCATCTTCCAATGGGGGTTTAGCACTTCATACAGCCCAGATCTACCTTGGCATTGGTCTTCATCTCTTATCCAGAATTTGGAGGTTTATAGTATCTTCCTGGAGCATTTTGTAGCAGCTCTATTGTCTATCTTCTTATCCATCTGTTGAGCATTCCAGATCGGCATCTTCATTGTAGTAGGTTCCTCTATTTCATGAATAAAAGCATATTTGAGATGTTTTGGCTTGTCTATCACATTGCATATGGTTGAGGTATGTGCCATGGTTGTCGCTTATTTTTTATAGCTGCAATACACATATATAACACATCAGTAAAACCTAACGCCAAAATCAAGAGGCCATTCAACAAGTAAACACATCTAAACAAGTAGGACAACAAAGTGTTTGACGAAATGCCACATCCAGATTTTTTTTAAAAAGAGACCAAAACCATGATGATCCTTGAATAATGGCTTGGGATCATTATAGTGGTATCAAAGCTTAGACTCCTTCCATCCTGAGGGATCTTCCATAAGAAAATATGGGGTCTATATATTTTGTTAGAGAAGCAGTGAGTTGTGAAAGGGAATATCATGCACTTTGTGAGAGACTTGGGCCTCTAATAGTGCTCTAAAAGTTTATATCCATGAAAAACCCCAGTTGGAGTGAAGATGAGGTGACATATTGGACCAGCATAGTAGAGGGAAACAGAACCAGAGTAGCTAGATGGAGGGAAGCATAGAGAAACCCCACACCCATTACGAGCACACAACTTTGCTATAGTTGCATGGTGCCTTGGGAACCAGATCATAGGTGTAGGGGCAAGGGTAAGAAGCATATCATTGAGGTGCACTATGACATTAATGATGATAGTGACTCTTGTACAGAGGCTGATGATTCTAGCATGCTTGAGGAGGTTGATGACCCTTGTATAGTGGATAGACAGTTGGGAGGACCGGATGATAGTACCATTACTTCAGCAGGCATATCACATGGTGTTGATGACCTTACGCCCTAGCAGAGTGGTGACACTAGTGAGGACTCACACGTGTTAGCACCTACATATGAACAACCTCCTATGGTGGCTGTGACACATTTGTCGTCTTTTCAGACATCCATGATAGCCATGTCACAGGAGGATACCAATGGCATGTCAGATATGATGGAGGAGCCTTGTGTGAGGGATGCAGACCATGGACGCATGGATCCACAGATCCAGGAGGAGACACAGGACGTGCAGGTAGTTGATCCTACACTTACAGATCAACATGAGGAGATTGAGTCACATCTTTTAGAGACTCCATTAGTTGAGCAGATTGTGGAGACTGATAGGGTGATGGAGCACTTACTTCTAGGATCGGCCCGCATTGATGAGGATGCACTTTTTAGTAGTTAGGATGACCATAGCACGTGTCTGGATACATCTACATGGGATCCAAGTGCATATGATAGTAGCAGGGTGAGTGCATAGGAGGATACAACTGCTCATACAGGATACAGTGTGATGTGGAGGGAGATAACACCTATTGATGGGGTGCAGTGGCAGACAGGAGGACCCAACAACATAGTAGAAAGTGGGCATTTCAGCATGTTATCTTATGCAGAGAGTGTTTTTTGGGACTCCAGAGTTGACACTAGTAGAAGTGACAACAACAGTGAGGGATATGAGGTGGCACCTCAGGATGACCATGATCAGGAGCCACACCACTTAGCAACATAGTTGAGAGTCAGTGAGGCTATGATCATGGTAGCCACCAGGCACAGTGATAACATGCATACGTTGATGGCATATTTTTTTTGGAGAGCATCAGTGGCACATGGTAGTTCAAATGAGGGAATTACCATGGATGATTTTCATACTCTCAGGGAGAGAGTATCTGTGATGAGGGTCGACTACCAACAATTTTTGACTAACATGGACTACTTATTGAGGATTGGTGAGATGTATCATGAGGCTCTGAGGGAGTAGGAGTTGGAGGTAGACAGACTTACTAAGGAGTTGGATAGCACTCGAGGATTCTTGAGAGGCACACATACCACCCTTCAAGAATCAGAGTCTAGGTCAGATGAGCCTCTTGAGGAGATTTGTCAGAGATCCACTTCATCTATATTAGTAGACACTTAGATATCTCATCCAATCACATTTTTAGGAGATGTTGATGATCTAGCAGAGGAGAACCAGTTGATGGAGGACACTTCCATTTGTGTCCTGAGAGCAGTTGATTTCCATATAGGTTGATCCAGCAATATGCCCAGGATCTGTGATGCAACATGAGTCTATGGGATATGACAGGAGTATGCCGTAGCATACATTGATGAGTGATAGATCACAAAGACATGTCAAGATGTATGGTGGGATTCAGAGGGGTGTATTGACTTGCAGGAAGGAGACACACTTAGGGGAGCATGCAGATACTACTCCTTTGCAACAACACATGGATATGAGAGAGCACCTTCACCATATCAGCAGTTGCATGAGAGATGATATATAGAGGTTGGTTGACCAATAGTTGGAGGAGTTACTTTTGGTTGTACCTAACGATTGGGGTTTAGTGATGGCTACGGATGAGCGGTTATCAATGGTATAGGTAGACGTGCTTTTGGTCGAATCCTTGGGATTGACCGACGCGGGTAGTATTTTTCAGTCCTATGGTTAGCTATAGATGCCTTTGTTACCCTTTCCTGACACTTTTATCATGGACAACAACATGAGGAGAGACAGACAATGGTAGAGGGCATGGAGAGTGCATGGGTCGAGACCACCTGACATGAGTACTTTTACAACATTTAGCAGGATAGAGGTGGATCGTCATAGGCAGCCAACTGAGACTTGGTGCATGATGGTGAGCACCATAAGCTAGATGACAGTAGATGAGCACCGAGGGCTTCCGACAATGATCAGTCTGACACAGGAGCAGTTAGAGGAGACTGGAAGTGATAAAATTCCAAGTCTGCCATGGGATCCGAGAGTCCAGTTGATTAGTGGGGTGCTTCACCACATGGTGACTCAGGTTGTGCCAGAGAGCCACACACTCCACCAGGGGTTGGTTTGGAGTGGGTCTGCAGGGATTTGTCTAATAGAGCGAGGCAACTTTTCACTCTTGATCATCATGATCGGACATTGATATGGGTGGACAGGTACCTCTTCTACAGATATGTATTTATAGATACAGTTTCTGGACAACAGGTCCAATGGTCACAAGGATTTCAGCTTAAGAATCTAGGAGTGGAGGATCCAATACACATACAGGGAGAAGTTAGGCGAGGTCATCATAGTGCAATGTCGACATGGGGATCTTCGAAAAAGGTTAGCATGGGACCCAGGGATTGCAGGGTTGAGCATTTCATTAGCTGACAGGGGTGAGTGGACCTTTCCAGGGGGAAGTTGTTCTAACTTCCCATTGAGCTTTAGTATTTATGAGAGCACATCGCTTGAGGGTTTCTCACAGAGGTTTTGAAGTACCTCATTTTGACATCAACATATGTAGTTGATGGAGGCCGTGTTGATCTTGATAGTAGCTTTGAGGATGGACTCATTCTGAGATGAGGCCATGTATCATGTACAGAAGACTCATGAAGTTGGTGTATTTCAGGATTATGCATCCTAGGGGCTAGCAATTCATGACTTGATATGGGACCCAGGGGGAAACATGTGTGATTGTTCATCTTTGGATGGGTTCTATTGTGTATCCCAAAGGTGGACATGGGATCCTAGAATTATACTTGAGGGGATTCAATTATTGCTTGAGGACAAGAAATTTTCTAGCAGGGAGGACTGTAATGTCCCCACTTTGGGACATCATCACAATGCAGAGGTTTATAATGACCAGGGTAGCCATATGGATGATATAGAGAGAACAAGGGTTATTGAGAGGCATTGTGGGGTACAACTTGCATTGTTCATCACATTTCATCATTATGAGCCATTCCACACAGGTTGGCTTTGGTTCCATTGCATTCTGACGATTTCCATGATTTTGACTATTTTAGGCTATAAGTTAATTAAATTCACTGAAGAGGTCATTTTGGGCACATTACTTGGAGGAACCTCTCAGTGTAATAGCTCATTGGAATCAGGAGGAGCAACACTACAGGATGGGATAGTGAGAAGTGACTTTCAGTGGCCAGGCAAGCCACAAGGAGAGATAAGGTGTTTTTCAGAGGAAAAAAGGTTAATTAATTAATTAAAGTGATTTAATTAATTAATTAAATATTAATAAAATGAAAGTCACTTTGGAGGGACAAGGTGAGCCAAAAAGTATAAAGTAAAGGCAAGGGCCTTTACTCATTCATTCATGTATGTTTATCTTTTGGATTTTTGGCTTCTAGCTAGAGGGCCCATCTCTTGGGGGTTTTGAGGGTTTTGACTTAACAAACCCTAGAGGACGATTTGATGGTGAAAGATTCTACCTAGCTTGTCCCAAGCTTGGTCTCAGAGATAAAATACTCTCCCACACCATTCTAGTTCGGTTCTACATCAGTGTAGGAGGGTTCTACACTAGCCACAGGCACAGGAAGGAGGAGGGGCGCACCATTGGGGGTTTCCAGCAAGGGGGGCACACCATTCTTTAGGAGAAGGTTCATATCTATTCAGTTTGGAGGAGTTATCCATAGAATTTCAGACTGATACTTCAGGAGGGGGATCCTATCACTCTGATGTATCATTTGGCCGATTTTGGGCTCATTTGGAGGCCTCCTTCACCAGGGCCGAAATTGTAGGGTTTGGCAGTTTCAAGAGGGCGCAACCCAATAGGAGGATTTAGCATTTGGAGGAGTTTCCCTTGGTATTTTGGTTTGATATTTCAGGAGAGGTTTCCACTCATCCCAATCTATAGTTCGACATCTTCATCATAGCATTTGGAGGCCTTCGACAATAAGGCCGAAATTGTAGGGGTTGACAGTTCCAACAGGACGTGGCATCTTCCATTGGGGGTTTGGCACTTCATATGGCCCAGATATACCTTGGCATTGGTCTTCATCTCTTATTCATCCTTTCGAGGCTTATAGTATCTTCCTGGAGCATTTTGTAGAAGCTCTATTATCTATCTTCTTAGCCATCTGTTGAGCATTCCAGATCGACATCTTCATTGTAGTAGGTCCCTCTATTTCATGAATAAAAGCATATTTGAGATGTTTTGGCTTGTCTATCACATTGCATATGGTTTAGGTATGTTCCATCATTGTCTCTTCTTGTTTATAGCTGAAATACACATATATAACACATTAGTAAACCCTAAGGCCAAAATCAAGAGGCCATTCAACAAGTAAACACATCTAAACAAGTAGGACAACAAAGTGTTTGACGAAATGCCACAACCAGAAAAGTTTTAAAAAGACACCAAAACCATGATGATCCTTGAATAATGGCTTGGGATCATTACAAATAGAGTTGATGCACTATATGTGCCGATAACAGATAGGTTCCTATGTTTGATGAGTATAGCATAAAGAAGAAACAATCAATACCAATACTCCGTTTTACAACTTTTTAATCTATCTTCCTCACACAACTTAAAGATCAGAAAACAAAACTCATAAACATAATCCAACAAGCATGTGATCTAAAGGTTTTTGCTCAGGTAATGAATCTGTCCATTCAAAGGCTCATGAAATAAAAGAGATGGACTTTGCATCTGTCCCCTTGTAGAAAATAAACTAATCAACAAGTAACACTCTGTTTTAGGATATCCAAATGCTTCACACAACTTCAAACTTAGCAAAGAAAACTGATAATAAAACTTCTCAAGAAAAACAATCAATCAAAGGATGCTATCTTAAGGAACAAGTCTATTCATTCCAGGCTCATGAATTAAAGAGATGAATTTGAGAAGCTTGTCTCCTGTAGCAATCAAAACAGTAAATAGCAATCAACTCCAATCACTCTTGAAATCAAAATCAATTCCAGCTTCATGTAATTCAAACAAATCAATATAAAGAACAGTCAACATAACTGAGAGACTTCATTATGGGGCATGAAGATGATATATAAAGTCTTCTGGTCCCTGTACATACTGAAAATACTGCGAATATAAACTCAAAATATCATTTTCTTAACAATCCCATACTTCAAACTATTAAATGGAAACCTCCAATATTAGAAAAGGAAAATATCTATTCGATCTAGTATCTAATTTGTCACACCAATTCAGAAACAAATAAATCAATGCCGAACTCTTTGAAATGGATTAAAAATCATTAAAAACATACTACTGTAAAACACTCACACAAATAGAATTACATTCACATAATAATTACAAATGAGCTTACCTTGGTTGGATCGGTGGGCCCTTGTCGTGCCAACAAGGAAGCTCAAAGAAACTTACAGAACAATAAACTTTACAGAACACATGGAATTGATGAATTTAACTTCATATTGATTCTTGAGCAAGTATGTTTACAGAGATAATATGTTCAAAAATCCAATCTGCAACATAACAATTCCTCTCCCTTTTGGCTTAGACATCACTCAATTTATATAATTTTTACATTACAATTTTGGATCTACACAATCCAATCCAAATCAAAACCATTTTCCATCAATGGAGGTCGAGTTCAACCATTAGCTAATTAAGAAAACACAGTTCCCACAAATCTGGGCATGATCTTAGAATTTCTAGAAAATTGGCAAAGATTGAGGATGGATCATTCCCCCTGAGATGGATGTCCACACGTGTGATATCAGGCGATTCTAGCACATGATTTCGAATGAAAACATGTCTCTGGACAAAACCCATGGCCCAAAAATTTTAGATCCATTATCATTGGCCCGGAAAGTGATGTGAAAATAGAGTACCAGAATGTTGGTACCAAAATCCTATAGGTAACTGTTTAGTACCAGAATACACACAGTCATAATCCTGAGTACCAGATTAGGTGCATGGGCAATACCTGAATAGCACAGAGTGTGATAGTACTGGATCAAAACTCCCTAAGAGTCAAACAATTAAGATCATACAAAAATCAAACATTTAATCAAATTAACTCAAGAAAAAAATAAACAAATCATGCCTTTATCATAATTTACCCCTTATGCACATGAACAAGGTCATTGGGTATGTGTTTGGGAGGAAATAGTCAAGTATAGGATTATAACATAGGAAAAAAGGATCATATACAAGGTAATATAGGCCATTATATATGTCAAAACTGAGACTCAACATTTTCCCCCATGCTTAAGTCATTACATGTCCTCATGCAACAATAATCTTCAAAATTTCAAAATTGATGGTACTCTTCACTTGCTCAAGCATTCCCTAAAGTTTCATCCTTCTTCAGCTCCTAAGTTTAAAAAATATAAACTTCTTGGATTATGCTTCACACTTCTTACCCATGGTAAATTAGTTATGATAGACAAATGGAGTCATGGATAATATATTAGATCTATTAGTGATTTGACGTTAAGTCTTATCCAATCTGTTTTCGATCAAATTTAGAAGAAAGGGTTGGATGTGACTCTAATATGATTATAGGATAGTGGCCAAGATTTTTCATAACTAATTTGGCTAATAGGCCCCCCCTGGCTAGATTACCTTTAAAACAAAAGTGATATACGCATAGTTTAGATCTCATTTGAAGAGAGAAACACATAAAAGAATACATCCCAAGATGATTAACTCATTTCTTATCCAAGTTTTTAGAGATGAATCTCTTCTTGGTTAGGTAAGGTGAATTACACATACTGAGGGTCCCACTTCTCATGCAAACCTATTTATTTTAAATATAGAACTCTAAAGTGGATAGTTGAAGGTTCTTAAGAACATTGTCTGAGAGATATAAATGTCATATCCTAGCCTTGATTTGATAGTGATTGTTTTAGAATGAGACCCAAGGGTTTTTGTTCAGTTTTAAGTGTGCCACTTTATGTTTTTCAACTCTCTTTACCCGGCATAGCCCTGTTGCCAGCAGGCATGTTCAGTACCCCGATGGGTTTACCTTAGAACCATACAAGCACGGCCTCGCTGCCAGCAGGTACCCCGACGAGTTTACTTGTACTTCTTAATACTTCCTTTTTATTATATTACTCAAAAGATTTAGAATTATGTATACTACTCATTGACAATTTTAGAGTATAAGGAAGGCAGGTGGTACGAGAGTGTTTTAGAGTTATTAGGCACATAATTAATTGTTTTCAACTATCCCAAGGGTGACATCATCCACATTCAACTTAAATATCAGCTATTCAATGAATAATGGAACATCTCGGATAATGACTAAGAGGTCCCTCTAGTTAATCCTATTAGGGTTCTCATGAAATTTCATTGAGGTTTTGGAAGGGCGGTCCACCACATGAGGTTTTCATCAATACCTCCAAGAGAAACTTGTAAAGATAAACTTGGATAAGAACTTGTTGAATCAACTAGGTTAGTATTATACATAATGGTGTCACCACTTTTCAATGGATATTTCAATTAGCAATCACTTTTTCAAAATGATGAGGTAATAAGACAAGTGCACCCATTATCATATCAAGCTAAATGTGGAAATATCTTCTTAAAGGAAAGCAAGGATGATTCATTCAAGGTTGAGTGTAGAAATGTAGGAGGAATATGTACTTGAGAGTAAAAACAATTCAACACAGGACTTAAATGATCCTTGATAGAAAGAACATGAAGAGATTAGCGCATACCTCTAATTACCTGAAGTGAAAATTTAAGCACGGGACAAAGATCATATCACCTTGACATCAGTACCAGATTGGTAACTAGTATCAAAACATGTTTCTGCAGTACCGTAATAGATAACATCGGAATAGGATAATAATGGAACATGGCAGTACTGGAACAGAGCAGAGGGCAGAAATAGAGTGACAGGATGAATGATTTCCATACGAGGAGATGTATACGAGGGCTTTCATAAATTCATGGTAGGGAGTGTGCAATACTTGAGAGTACTCATATGTTTACTGCATAATTAGTCTAATTCCTTAGTAAAACAAAAACAAATTGTTGAGTCTATATGTCCTATTTCTTGAAGCATTTAAATCGAGAAACAAAAATTGAATACATGATTAGAGCTACCATCACCTTATTACCAGTACAAGATCACCTGAGTATTGGATGTAAACAAGGTTGTGCTTCTCTAGTGTTCCGGAAGGGGACCTGTGATCTGATTCAACTGAAAAACCATGTAGATGGAACAAATACCAACACTAGATGTAGGAACTCTGGGTTTGCATAAGAATAATGCAAAATAATTTGGTGAATGGGCTCCAAGCTCTGTGAGAAGAGGGTATTCTGTAATTAGATGACCATATGTTGAGATTTTAGAAGCCTCCTCTTTTGGGACTAGGATGATCACTGCTCTTGTTGGAACTTCCTTTTTATTACAAAAATAATAATCCTAACTACTACTGTTTCAACAACCACTCCCCCATGCTTGAGGTTTTGCATGGCCTCATGCAAACAATGCGAGACACTAAAAAAACTGCTCAAAGGGTTGCAATCATCGGGATTTTCCATAGCAAATCCATCTTCCATTTTCATCATGATTTCCACAGAATTCAAAATATCTAGGCTGAGATTTTTCTCAAAATAAGCTGATGCTTCGACCTTTGAAGGCTCAGCTTGCAGGAAAGATTGAATACATTGAGAATCCTATTGATTTTCTGATTGAAAGAGCATCAATTCATCCTCAAAAGATATTTTTCAAATGATTAATCCAGATCATCAATTGTCAAGTTATAAGCATGCATTGGGGAAGACTGGCTTGTATAAAAGATGTGGCAATTTGTAGCTGGAAAAGAGCTCATTTTCATGTGAATGATATTTCCAATTGTGTGGTCTTCTCGAAAATTGTAATATTCAAGTCAGATGCATTTTCATAAATCAAATATACATGCATGTACCTTCAGATTCTCCAAAGATTTAGCTGTTGTCACATTTGAAAACACAACAAAGTCATCAAGTTCTCCAAATGAGCATGCACAGGTGCTTTTGATGATTATGGAATTGCAAGTTGTGGAGAAGGAACACCATAGAATGCAGCAACACTATCGACTTTTGGAAACAACACATTACTTGCAATAGATAAAGCACCACCCTTGCAAAAAAAACTGTTATTCCAACCATTTTCCTTCAACCATTTCATGGATGCCACAATATGTTTAACAACTTTTCTAGTCAAGACCATCCATTAAAGAGGTATAGGTTGCTGCATCAACAATAATGAAAATCGAACTCGTATGTAAAAATGCCATATTTTGTTGCAATTGCTCTTGTTGTGTTAATATTGTCACCAAAAACCATTCTTATTGTAATATCTGCCATTCTACGGACTTCAACAACTTCTTTGACACCAAGACGCACATGATCCTTGATGCCAACAATGATAATACATGTATAACCATTTATATGGATGGTTTCATTCTCTGAATCAAAATTATCTTCCAAGTCTATAAAAGTAAGACAAAGAGTTTGAAAAGAAAATGCCCAAAGTAAACGAAATTTAAACCCACAACGACACCAGACTACTGCAATCACTCAAACTAATTCCTAAATATGATAATGAATCCAAAATGAAACAATGCATCTGAGAATTAGAAAATTTCAAAGGCGTCTGATACACCACTCTTGATATCCTTTCTTCTTGACCCCATCCTGTCCATTTCCATTGCCTTTGTGCAAGAAAAAAATAAAAAAAAATCAACACCATCTGTTCACCAAGACTCTAATGTCCTCAAAGGTCTAGTAACCAGGAAGATCCCAGTTTCCATCTCTGCACATGGGAGGACATGGTACAATCCTTATCAATGGATGTCCAACCTCCAAGACCTTGCTCTCACTCGCCATTTTCAAGATGAAAATAGTTACACTGAAGCTTTCATGGCAGACACCATAGAACTACAACAATAATTGCAGGCCGACATGTAGTCCAAAATGACTCTAGAGGTCTCGACTCCCCCAGAGAATTGGGGTACCTGGTTATATTACCAATGCATTCCTGAAGGAAAGGAATATCCATTTCTATGTAGGAGAGTGGAAATACAACCTGGTTTAGTCGCATCATTCCATTATTATCTTAGGAGCTGCTACAAGGAGGGAGTTTTTCTTGACTGGAATGAGATTGTAGAACAACTTGGTTATGTTCATGGAGGTATGTTTTGGAATTCAAGGATATCATCAGAGGTCTTATTTGATGCATTAAGCTAATGTGGGATATGGGTTGCAAATGATACGAGAAAGGGAGTCTGGTGTGCAATAGTTTGTGGAACATCATTATGGTTTCTTTTACATTCTAACCAATGCCCCTAATCAATTGGCTTGATGTAGTGTTGGCAATATAGCCTTGAATAAATGGAAGAGTGTGGTCCAAGTAGCTGGAGATGTCACAATTGAGGATATGGATATGGTTGATAAGTACTTGGTGTTAGTTCTTCATAAGGGAGGAATTCCAGTAGTTTGTCCATTGCTTATGCCTCTACAAATTGACTTGAATGATGGAATGCAACTTGAAGACCTTACTCCATGGTTCCTACCAATGTCGGCTAACATGTGCACTGTTGTTCCTGGATCGAATCATGATTTCAAGTATTCTATTTTCCATGCAGTGATCTCGAAGAGATTTAGTAGAAAATCCATCAATGATATTCATAATATCAATATCTTCTTGGAGCTCATCTCGTACTTCTTGTATCTCTCTATCAAGGCCTTATTCTCCAAATACAACATCCAATGATTAAGGTTCTATAAATAGTGTATGGGATGTTGTGCAAGTGCTCTTACCATATCTCAAGATGATATCCAAAAGCACATAGGCACACATAAAGGAATTTACAAAATAGTTTCAACATTTGAGAAACAACAATCTTGGCAACTCTGTTTCCAATTCATGGTTGATGACAATATTACAAAAAAATTGGATTTATGATGTTGCAAGTGGGATCCCAAAATGTATGTATTGTTGTTGCAAACCAACAGACTATAACTGCACTATATGATGTTCCAAAAGTACATCAATTTCTCTAGGATTTTCATTGTTATCTGCAAAATGGACAAGACACTTGATCCCATATATGCATACTGAACAATTTAACAAAAGGGACACATGTGGGGTTATAAGTGGGTATTGGTGGGATTACGAAAAGAAGAGGCAATGACAAGTGGTAAAATAACAAGATTGAAATTTTGTCTTTATGATAAATTTCCTTCATTTTCAATAAATCAGAAGTATTAGAAAAATGCTTACCTCAAGTCACCCTTGGATTTCATACTTACATATCTAAATTTTGAGTTATTTTTGCAGGAACTTGAGCTTTGAAGACCATCTGGAAAATCTGAGTGTGCATGACCAGATTTGAAGAATGCATTCGGGCTGCTAGGACACTATTGATATATTTCTTGTATGCAGTCCTGATACCAAAAACAAATCATGCTACTGCCTTTGAGATGTTTGTTAGCAAGAAACCTGTTATAAGAACAAAGATCGGGCATGGGAACAATGACCTCCTTGTTTCCAACAAGCTTCCTTGTCAATTGTCTTATTCGAAAAACATAAAAGAACTATTGCACTGTATTTTAAACTGAACCACTAACTATATGCAGATATTTATTCATTGTCCTACCCTACTTGAGAAAAGAGAAATACTTTTTTCAAGTATAGGAAAATTTCCAATGAAGCCATGTGTGTAATAGGGTTAGAAATATATCCATACTTGGGTTTAAAAGATAAACTTTAATGCATACCATAGTATGAATGACCAACTGCTTTGATGATGAGATCAAACAAAAAGTAACAGAGTAGTGTGGCCTGACAACTAATTGGAACCATCTTTCAATAGGATCAAGATATTCTCATTTCCCTTCTTTGATTCGGTCACACAACTTGTCCTCCTTTTCCATGCCACACAAAGTATTTTCTTCAAGATGATTGGTCTCTGAGGTACATAAAAGATCTGCTGAGAGGTATGCTAAGAACTCCTCAATCTCAGGTTCCAATGGTTGCTCTTTATTGCATTCTATCCATGATTCTTGAGTCTCCTCAACAAATTGACAATAGAAATCCAAAGGGACTTCTAAATCTTCTTGTGGAGAGACAACTAAATTCTTGGCTACTGTCAAGATATGTTCTTCTTGAGAGGCGGATATTCCAGCTGCTGCTAGAATGTGAGAAATTTCTTGGAGGAACATTCTTAAAGCTCTCGATCATCCTTGAATTACTCTAGTTGGTTGATGATCCCTGTCTCGCAGCACAACTTAGTACTCGGGGGTTCTTACAACACCCCAAAAATGATTTATCATCAAAGATTTGAATATTAAAAATAAGAAATTAAAACTATTTGCAAAAATAAAACACACCAAAATTGAACTCCTTGCATTACTGGGACCCTGTTGTCACCAGGTTATTGATTCGCACAAGTTAGCCCATCATGAAATCACAATTTTGCATAAAAGAAGGAAAACCACACTTACATCAAATGAAGAGAGGACAACCTAACTTTGGAGCAACCCCACCAAAGTGGATGCATGGGCTCTTCCCGCATGTCTTACCGTCTTATCTCCGCCCTTAGGTCATCCATAAAACCAATCCAAAACCATTAAATCAATCTAATTCAAATACTACCTATTATCATTTACAACTCCTCGACAATAGCACCAAAATGTTGGTGTATAAATATGTTCAATATATATCTTACACTCATTTAAATGTCAATCTGGGATTTGTAATCAATAGAGTTGATGCACTATATGTGCCGATAATAGATAGGTTCTTATGTCTGATGAGTATAGCATAAAGAAGAAACAATCAATACCAATACTCTGTTTTACAACTTTTTAATCTATCTTCCTCACACAACTTAAAGATCAGAAAACAAAACTCATAAACATAATCCAACAAGCATGTGATCTAAAGGTTTTTTCTCAGGTAATGAATCTGTCCATTCAAAGGCTCATGAAATAAAATAGATGGACTTTGCATCTGTCCCCTTGTAGAAAATAAACTAATCAACAATTAACACTCTGTTTTAGGATATCCAAATGCTTCACACAAATTCAAACTTAGCAAAGAAAACTGATAATAAAAATTCTCAAGAAAAACAATCAATCAAAGGATGCTATCTTAAGGAACAAGTCTATTCATTCCAGGCTCATGAATTAAAGAGATGAATTTGAGAAGCTTATCTCCTGTAGCAATCAAAACAATAAATAGCAATCAACTCCAATCACTCTTGAAATCAAAATCAATTCCAGCTTCATGTAATTCAAACAAATCAGTATAAAGAACAGTCAACATAACTGAGAGACTTCATTATGGGGCATGAAGATGATATATAAATTCTTCTAGTCCCTATACATACTGAAAATACTGCAAATATAAACTCAAAATATCATTTTCTTAACAATCCCATACTTCAAATGATTAAATGGAAACCTGCAATATTAGAAAAGGAAAATATCTATTCGATCTAGTATCTAATTGTTCACACCAATTCAGAAACAAATAACTCAATGTTGAACTCTTTGAAATGGATTAAAAATCATTAACAACATACTACTGTAAAACACTCACACAAATAGAATTACATTCACATAATAATTACAAATGAGATTACCTTGGTTGGATCGGTGGGCCCTTGCCGTGCCAACAAGGAAGCTCAAAGAAACTTACAGAAAAATAAAATTTACAAAACACATGGAATTGATGAATTTAACTTCATATTGATTCTTGAGCAAGTATGTTTACAGAGATAATATGTTTAGAAATCCAATCTGCAACATAACAATTCCTCTCCCTTTTGGCTTAGCCATCACTCAATTTATATATTTTTTACAATACAATTTTGGATCTAGACAATCCAATCCAAATCAAAACCATTTTCCATCAATGGAGGTCGAGTTCAACCATTAGCTAATCAAGAAAATACAGTTCCCACAAATCTGGGCATGATCTTAGAATTTCTGGAAAATTGGCAAAGATTGAGGATGGATCGTTCCCCCTGAGTTGGATTTCCACACGTGTGCGATATGGCGATTTTGGAACACATGTCTGAATTAAAACACGGCTCTGGACAAAACCCATGTCCCCAAATTATTAGATCCATCGTCATCGGCCCAAAGGTTGAGGTAAAAATCGAGTACCAGAATGTTGGTACCAAAATCCTGTAGGTAGTTGTTTAGTACTGGAATACACACAGTCATAATCCTTAGTACTGGATTAGGTGCATGGGCAGTACCGCAATAGCACAGAGTGTGATAGTACCAGATAAAAACTTCCTAAGAGTCAAACAATTAGGATCATGCAAAAATCAAACATTTAATCAAATTAACTCAAGAAAAAAATAAACAAATCATGCCTTAATCATAATTTACCCCTTATGCACATGAACAAGGTCATTGGGTATGTGTTTGGGAGGAAATAGTCAAGTATAGGATTATAACATAGGCAAAAAGGATCAGATACAAGGTAATATAGGCCATTATATATGTCAAAACTAAGACTCAACAAATCTACTACAAAAATAATACATTTCCTTTGGATGGGAATACAAATATATGATAGGAATTGATTGAATCATGTATAGACATGATATCTACATCAATGACAACACCCATTCCATTGGATGGATTCAATGATGAATGAATATATCAATCAAGGACATTGTTAAAATAAATCTACACAAATGGTTAGATGATGATTTCATTTACCCTATTTCGGGAAACCAATGGGTCTCCCCACTGGTTATAGTACAAAATAAGAGACTACTAGGAGCTCAATAAGGTAATTGGGAAGCACCACTTTCCTTTTCCATTCAATGATTGAGTACTAGATGCATTTTTCCAAAAGAATTTGTTTTCCTTCCTTGATGGTTTCTTGGGTATAACCATATATAAATTCCCCTTGAGGACTAAGATAAAACCACCTATACATGTCCCTAGGGTACCTTTCCCTAAAAGGACTTACCTTTTGGTTTATGTAATTCCCTTGCCACAATTCAAAGAGCCATCCTCAACATCTTGTCAAACCTAGTCCATGAATATGTGGAGGTATACATGGATGGTTTCATAGTCTATGGAAATACTTATGAGGAATCCTTAACTATTTTAGAAAGAGTGCTATAGAGATGGAAAGATATGAATGTATCCCTCAACCATGAAAATTGCTTCATGATGATGAATGAAGGTATAGTGCCAGGACACCATGTTTTAGTTGCAAACATGATTCAAGGTTGTCCATGCCAAACCTCAACCATTTAATACCTTCCCATTACTACTACAAATAATTGTGATGTGTGAAGTTTTCTTAGATATGTTTTCTATTATAGAAGGTTCATCCTTGATTTCAACAAGATAGATGCTCTCAATGTATGTCCTCCTCACAAAGATGTTAAATTCTTACATATTGCATAATGCTAATTAGCTTATGAAAATTTGAAGGACAAGTTGATATTGGATCCTATATTGAAAGTACCAAACTGGATGTAAGGTGCCACATGTAATATAATATGCAAAAATAGGAATATTCAACAAATATCAATAAAAAAACAAAATATTGAGAAGAGCAATACCAGAAATAATACCTTTATTCGAGGGGGAAACCTCCAGCAGAGCAGAGATATATTACAATTATTATCAAGACAATATTTCTCATGCCTCCTACTCTTATTTATACTAATTCTATCTTCTAAATAACTTTCTAAAGGAAGATATTTCTAGAAGTGGAAGCTTCTATTAGGTATTCTTACATTGACTTGTTCACATTTATTCAATAGGCCTTATTAACTGACGTCGACCTTTATTACATAGAAAATATATTATTCTATCTAGGTGAGGGGTTAGGAAGTTTAGGTCCCTAAAATTCCCCCACCCCACCCCCGCCCCCCCCTTGAAAATGATCCTTGTCCTCAAGGATTAAGATGAGGAAACAGTTGTAGAATGGTAGCCATCTCCCTAGTGGCATCTTCTAGTGGAGTATCCTTCCATTGGGAAAAAACTTTCCTGGATGGTGTGTTAATGGAGACGATTCTCTCGCTGGTCCAATATTTATTGTGGATGTAACCAAATGGAACCTTCTTCATTCAACTTTGGTAGACTGGTCTGGGTGTGGAACTTGGTTCCAATCACTTTCTTCAGGCATGAGACATGGAAAATTGAGTGTAACTTGGAGTGACTGGGAAAAACTAACTGATAGTCCACCAACCCGCCACATTTGAGAATAATATAAGGACCATAAAATTTGGGGGTAAGTTTCTTGTTAATATTATGGTAGCTTCGAGAGGTATGAACCTCCATTATGACCTATGACGAGACTAGAATCCTCTGGAAGGAAGCAAAGAATTGAAGGAAACCCTAGACAAGTTGTCGGCTGAACAAATATAGTTATATTGAATTTATTGATGCCCAGAAGGAGAAGTCGGCCCCAGTTAGACTGGCCAGTCCACTATAAATACAGGGCACCAATTTCATTATTACACATCTCAACAGTTGCAGTGAAAGAAAAATCTGCGCAGGCAGTGACAATTTGGTGTGCAAGTTTCTGGGAGAGCTAGGAAAGTGGTGCGCTAGCTTCTGGGTGGGATCATCTGTTTAGTTTACTTTCTATTCTCTTGCTTGGTGCATTTATCCTCTCTTGGCTATTGATTGCAGCCATAATTCTCTTCTCGGTCAAGGTCAAGGTGCTCGGAGGGTGGCTTCGTCCTGTGGTTGTGTGACGAGGGTATCATCAATAGTTAAACGAGCACAATCCTCTATATTCTAACAGGTTATGGGCCCACACCCCCTTCAGTCAACCTAAAATGCTAGAAGGAAACATAACCGCTAGGTATTGAGCTCATTGAGGAACTACCGGTTACTAGCAGGAGCAGCTTCCAAAGAACTGTAGCTAGGGTTACTAGCAGTAGCAGTTGCAGAAACCCTAATTCTCAGATCCGACACCTTCTGATGGAGCATCTTGCTCAAGGAGAATATATCCAGATGTGCCCTAACTCAGCGCACCTATTGACTTTCTCAGAAGAGAGAAATGATGTAGTTGAAGTTTTGGATCAAGGCATGACTAGTTATCAGTCAATCAAAGACATGTGTGAAAAAATCAGTCTCTTACATTACTCAACACTTACCGGGATAATTGAAGATGATATGTGGATAATCAACAATGGATCTTCCAGGCACATGACGGGAGATCAAGCTAGAATCTCAGATCTAAATGAGAGAAAGACATCATACAAAGTGGAGCTTGGAGACAAAAGCACCTACCCCATCGAAGGATTTGGACAAGCCTCCATCAAATTGGAATCAGGTAATCATGTTCACTTAAGAAATGTTCTATATGTACCTAGTTTAGAAAAGAATCTTGTATCAATATCATGTTTAGAAGAAAAAGGAAACATAATAGCCTTCATAGATGAAAAGGTGTTATCATGGCATAAAGATTCCAGCGTAGAAGATGCTAGGGTTATTGGAAGATGTGAAGGGAATCTATATAGACTACTAGAATGAAATGAAGAAGCCCTAGTACATGACGAAGTCAACCCTAATGAGCTTTGGCAAAGAAGGTACACTCATATCAATTATCAAGCACTACCTTTCCTTAGGAAGATGGTTGAAGGGATACCAGAATTGAAGTCTACACACGAAGGAATTTTCAAGGGATGTGCCCTTGGGAAGAACATCAAGAAACCATTCCCAAACAACAACAATAGATCTAAGGAAATCCTAGATCTAATACACTCAGATGTTTGCGGTCCAATGCCAGTCAAATCTTTAGGACGATATCTCTACTATGTAACATTCATAGATGACTATTCAAGGAAGACGTGGCTATACCTACTGAAGTCAAAAGATGAAGTATTCAGCAAGTTCCAAGAATTCAAGGCAGAAATAGAAAACCTTACAAACAAGAAGATCAAGACATTAAGAACAAATAATGGAGGAGAATACACCTCGAAGGAGTTCGTTGCATTCTGCAAATTAGTAGGGATTAGGAGGGAGCTAACTGTTCCTCATAATCCTCAACAAAACGGTTTAGCAGAAAGAAAGAACAGGTCCATCGAAGAAATAGTAAAAGCCCTATTGAACGATCAAGATCTATCCATGTTTCTATGGGGAGAAGCAACAATGATGGAAATATACGTACAAAACAGAATCCCTCATCACATATTAAAGGACATGACACCAGAAGAAGCATTCTCAGGTAAGAAACCTAATGTAGAAAACTTAAGAATATTTGGATGTCAAGTTTATTCTCATATTCCCAAAGATAAAAGAAATAAACTAGAACCCTCAGGAAAGAAAGGGATATTTGTGGGATATAGTGATTCATCCAAAGCCTACATAATATATATTCCAGATCAACACAAGATAGAATTAAGCAGAGACGTAACATTCAATGAAAGAATGGCCTTCAAAAAATCTATTGAAGAAACTATAGAAGAAGAAGAAATTGAAGAACTAAATGAAGAAAAAACAGAAGGTGAAAATAACAAAAAGGATCAACTTGATCATCCTATGGAGATATGTGAGAGCGTTGATCCAGATAATATACCAAAGAACAAGAAATGACTAGCTTGGCTTGAAGCCACCTTACAAGACGTAGAAAGAATCAAGGTTCTAGAAGGAACATCCAGGAAAACTAAAAGACCGAAAAGATTCTCAAGTTATGCAACATACATGACAAAGCTTCTAGATGAAGAACCTACTACGTTTGAAGAAGCAATTAAAAAGGGACAATGGAAAGAAGCCATGGCGGAAGAACATAAGTCCATTATGAAAAATGAAGTATGGGAAATTGTACCTAGACCTAAAGAGAAATCAGTTGTAACTTCAAAATGGGTATACAAGATCAAACATGCAGTAGACGGAAGCGTGGATAAATACAAGGCAAGATTCGTGGCTAGAGGGTTCTCCTAGAAGGAGGGAGAAGACTATGATGAAACATTTGCTCCGGTGGCAAGGTATACCTCTATCAGAGCTATCGTATCTCTTGCCACTTCCATGGGATGGAATCTACACCAGATGGATGTAAAGACAACCTTTCTCAACAGAGCTATTGAAGAAGAAGTATATATTGAACAACCTCAAGGATTCAAGGTACACTCTAGAGACACTCATGTTTGTAGATTGAAGAAATATCTATATGGACTCAAGCAAGCTCCAAGGGATTGGTACGCCAGAATGGACAACTATCTAACTAGACTTGGTTTCTCCAAGAATCATGCAGATCCAAACCTTTACTACAAATTCATGAACAATGCACCTGTAATTCTACTATTATATGTTGATGATCTATTCATAACAGGTCAAGAATCTCTAATCATCTAGTGCAAGAAGGATTTAGCCTCTGAATTTGATATGAAGGATCTAGGTCTCATGCACTATTACTTGGGACTAGAAGTATGGAAGAAGCGTGGTGAAGTATTCCTTGGACAAGGAAAATACATAATAAAGATCCTTTAGAAGTTTGGAATGATGGACTATAAGTCCATGGACACTCCTATGAATGAAGATATAATAAAAGTGAAAGTCCCAGATTCCGATCCAGTAGATCCATCTCTATATCGGAAACTAATCAGATCGTTGATGTATTTGGTAAATACTCGACCAGATATTTGCTTTGTTGTAAATACATAAAGTCAGTTCCAGGTGGAACCTAAACAAGAGAATTGGATAGCTGCAAAGCATGTCCTAAGATACATTCATGGGACAATAAACTATGGCTTAAGATATACCGCATCCAATGATATCCAACTTCATAGATTCATAGACTCTGATTGGGCAGGAAGTGCAGAAGACAGAAAGAGTACTTCAGGTATGTGTTTCATCTTGGGCTCTACTATGATATCTTGGAGTAGCAGGAAGCAAAAGTCTATCGCACTCAGTACAGTAGAAGCAGAGTATATGGCAGCTTGCGAAGCATGCACAGAAGCAGTATGGCTAAGGAAGTTAATATCTGATTTATTTGATCAGACTCCAGAATCGACCATAATATATTGTGATAATCAGAGTTGTATAATATTATCTGAGCATCCAGTGTTTCATGAAAGGTCGAAGCACATTGAGATAAAATACTACTTTATCTGAGATAAAGTCCAGGAAGGAGAGGTAAAGCTCGAGTATATCCCCACTAATGAGCAGACAACAGGTATCCTGACAAAACCTCTTTCCAGAATCAAGTTTGCATATTTCTGAGAGAAGATGGGGATCGTGGAAATAACTCCCTTAGTTGAAAGGGAAGATTCTCCAGGATAGAGAAGGTACGCAAAAATATTCTTGAAAAACATTTATTTTGTGATTGAAATAACTCTCTAGTTAGGAGGGAGCATTTATCTTTGTAATAGTCCAGATTGGACAGATGCTTTCCTGTTCGGAAAGTGGATTGAGATTTCTGACGGACAATGACTTCCCATTGTAGTTAACATGGGAGGTAGACTGATTACTGATGTATCATAGACAACGACTTCCCATTATGGGAAGTGGTCTTGGACAATCATTCTTCTTGATAGTCACTCTGAGTAGTGGTCAAGTAGAATGGTCCACCTCGTCGGACAGTCATTCTTTCGAAGTTCACAGTTGTGAGAAGTTTCAAAGAATCATCCATTTTTGGAGGTTGATGAAGGACAAACATTCCTCGAGGGTTATACATTCTCTCTAGGTTACACTTTAGTGTCATAGGAATGGCCCAGGGTGGGGAATGGTCCGGACAGTTACTCCTCGAGGGTAGACTCATTCTCTCCAGGTTACACTTTGTTTAGTGTCGGAGGAATGGCCCAGGGTGGGGAGTAGTCTAGGCTCAACAATCAGAGATAGTTATTCCTCGAGGGCAGACTCATTCTCTCTAGGTTACACTTTGTTTAGTGTCGGAAGAATTGCCCAGGGTGGAGAATAGTCCAGGACAATCATTCCTTAGGGCAGACTCATTCTCTCCAGGTTACACTTTGTTTAGTGTCAGAGGAATGGCCTAGGGTAAGGAATGGTCCAAACATTTCTCAAGGGAAGACTCATTCTCTCCAGGTTACACTTTGTTTAGTGTTGGAAGAATGGCTCATGGTGGGAAATGATCCAGGTTCAAAAATCAGAAACAATCCTTCTTCCTTGGTTGAGAAGAATGGGGTAGATAGCCCATTATTGATATTCTTTATTGAGGGTAGACATTCTTTCAGACCTCACAGATGTGAGTGAAAGATTGACCCAGATGATTATTGTTGATATTCTATACTAAGGGCAGACACTCTTTCAGATCTCACAGACGTGAGTGAAAGATTGGCCTAGATGATACATTTTTTATCATAACATTTTTTCTATGCAGGATGCTCTCAGATATTTGTTATGAAGAATGAATGACAGTAGATATGCTACTATTTGTGATTGTGTTTCACAAGATTGAGTAGTTGTGTACTATCGGAATAGACACATGTGTGTTATATTAATTGATATTGTACCAGTTGTCATAGGAGATTATCCAGTCGAATAATAATGACAGGTGCTCATGGTGCTACCAGTTGAATGGTCTATTGTGATCAAGACCATACCTCCCTAGCTAGGAGGGAGTGTTAATATTATGGTAGCTTTGGGAGGTATGAACCTCCATTATGACCTATGACGAGACTAGAATCCTCCGGAAGGAAGCAAAGAATTGAAGGAAACCCTAGACAAGTTGTCGGCTGAAAAAATATAATTATATTGACTTTATTGATGCCTAGAAGGAGAAGTCGGCCCCAGTTAGACTGGCCAGTCCACTATAAATACAGGACGCTAGTTTCATTATTACACATCTCAGCAGTTGCAGTGAGAGCAAAATCTGCGCAGGCAGTTGCAGGCAACAATAGTTTGGTGCACAAGTTTCTGGGTGGTGCGCTAGCTTCTGGGTGGGATCATCTGTTCAGTTTAGTTTCTATTCTCTTGCTTGGTGCATTTAGCCTCTCTTGGCTACTGATTGCAGCCAGAATTCTCTTCTCGGTCAAGGTGCTCGGAGGGTGGCTTCGACCTGTGGTTGGGTGACGAGGGTATCGTCAATGGTTAAACGAGCACAATCCTCTATATTCTAACATTTCTGACACTACTGATCTTTGAGTGAAGTCTTCTTGTATGGTTGTATATGGAGAACACCTAGTCCCCTTAAAAACATTGATGTTCAGAATGACCTTGATCTGCTTATTGCTTCATGTGGTTTTGAGTTATGACCAAATTTTATTAGAGAGTACGGAGAATGGTCTTGCCGACTGTAGGATTGTGGTCAACGTCCTGAACCTTAGAAAAATCCGATATGTATGGGAGAAACACATGTAGCTTATGTTCATAGAATGCATCAAAAGGAGTGTTGACCAAAATTTGGTCACCTATATGTTCTTGCTCCTAGAATAATAATAATAAAAAAAATGATATTGGAAGATGAATATTTGTAAACTATTATATGTTCATTTCATATCCCTTGGTATCGGCTTCACCATGCATTTCACGGAATCAAAATCGGAGTCTCCATGACCAAGATACACATACTTTTTTCCACAAGTACAATGGAGGTATTAGAAGAAGAAATATGAGAAGTGTTCTAAGTGACATGTTCTCTCATCTCCTCTCCCTTCACCTCTATTCATTCTCTAATTTTATACTTAGTCATTTTTCCCATTATCTCATTTATTTCATATTCCCCTTACCATTTTCCACACTTAGCCATTTTTCCTTATTCTTTTCCATGTTCACATTCATTTCCATTTTCCTTTATTTTCCCATTTCTTTTTATTTTCCTTTCCATGTTTTTCCTTTCCCAAATTTCACGTAATTCCTTTATTTCCCATATATTTACCAAGATTATGTTCATGGGTTGGTGATTCTCAATACTTAGAATATTTTACAACTAATTATCTCTGTCGTGAACCCGCCATATTATTTTAATAATATTTTTCCTATGTTAAGTTCTATGAGGAACATCTCCAAGCGACACATGACACTTTATTAACTAATGAGATACATCCACATGGAAGTTAATGGATGGTGACACATGGCATAAGAAGTGACACACGACATAATTTTATTGGATGACATATGACAAATTCTTATTAGAAAATTGTTGACCTACCAGGTGATGACATGTGGAAACATTTGGTTGGTTGACTCATCATTGCTGACTGGGCATATTGGTGGCTGACTGGGCATGCAAAATTATTATTGTATACAACAATTTTCCAAGGGTCAAATTCTCCAAGCTCCATAGTATCCTCTCTTCTTTATTTCTTGTCAAATGTATGTTACACTTAACATTATATACCACTAAGACTCTTTTATTCTCATACATGTGGGATAAGAGTAATGAAGAAAAGTCGAAATTAAATCAAGGGTCCACATTTACCAATCAAACTTGATCGATGGTGGCTGAGTCACGATCTTGCAGAAGCCATAACTTGAGCTCCGAGTGTCAGAATCATGCAAAATTTATACCATTGGAAAGGTATTTCAACGTATAAGATGGCAGTAAAGGTTTCAAATTCTGAAAGTTGATATTTGTTTCTTAGAAATTAAAACATCATTCAGCTTCATTTTTAATGGGCCTGCATGACAACTCAACTTCACGAGCTCATATCTTGAGATCTGAGCGATGGATTTGAACACAATTTATATCGTTGGAAAGATGAGACGATCAAGATAACATAGAAAGTGGTTTACATGGTTAAAAATGTCGTTTTCACTTCAAAAAAATTAAATTACAGTCGTCTTATTTTAATGGGAAATTAATTAAATTGTGAAAATAAAAGTTTATTTAAAAACTTTTATTAAAAAGGGCAGGAAACAGTTGAGACGGTTCCTATAATTGTCGATGAATAAAATAAAATGATATCAGCAAGAAATTGAAGACAACGAGATACCATCATAGTAATTTTATTCTGATCATATCCTTCTTTTTGTTTATCAATTTCTTCATCCCGTTATTCCACCTCTTTCACTATAAAGGTTTAACCAAAGACTGATAACTCCTCTTTTCTTCTTACTAGGTTTTGTTTTTCTTTTATCGCCCACCATATTCCTTATAAGAGATTATTTCTTGTATTGATTTGATTTATGGTCTGCGGGAGCCCCAATCCTAGTGTTAAAGACAAACACATTTAAAATTTCAAAGAATATGTAACATACTATATATTTTTTAGAAATTTCAAGAGAGCTACTTTGGGAACAATCTCGATTGTTCTTTGTAACCCCATTTTCAGATTATAAAGTATTTGAGGTTGATCTATCATTATCTTTTTTTAGATTCCCATGTGTCGACTCTGTTAAAGTTTTCTTATGCATGCAAGTCATCTTCTTTTTATTTTATGTTATTAGAAATCTTTATCTTCAACTATGATGGATGTGAGGGAATTTTGCCTATTTAATTTAAATGTGTGAAGTGTGTGATTCATGGTCCTTTCTCAGTAAATTTCTTTAAAAAGAAAACAAAAACATTTCCCTTTTATTTTCTCACAATATTAATGTTTCCTTGAAATTACTACGATAGACTTCTGTCAAGTCCCACATTTTGAATATATATAAAAATCCAAATAAAATCTAAATAAGAGTACCACCTCTATAAAAATGTAGGGGGATTTACATCCTTGTGAGGTTTTCGTTTCAGTCCTAACAGATTCAAGCATCAACAAGGAGTCATGCAAGTGGGAGTATGGTAAGAGTTGTTGTACCACCATTCAACTAGGGGTAATCAATTAACCCACATATATTTTTTGTCTGATGAAAAACACCTCAAATATGTTTCCAAACACTTTTTGACCACTTTCGTTTGGCCTTCAGTCTGGGGATGATAGGTTGTGCCGAGATGCAGTTGGGTTCCCTAGAGCCTGAATAATTCTTTCTAGAAATTGTTGTTAAAAGTGGGATCATGGTAAAAAACAATAGAATGAGGCATGCCATGGAGTTTGAAGATATTATCCATAAAAAAATGATCCACTGTAGATGCTCTAAACGAGTGTTGAAGAGAACAAAAATGAGCATATTTGGAAAGATGATCCACTACCACCATAATGACTGACTTATTTCCTAATTTGAGTAAGCCAATAATGAAATCTATAGAAATATCCATCCAAATTGTAGGTGGAAGCAAATGCGGTTGGAGTGTTCCGGTAGGTTTTATAGTCTCTCCCTTATTGCGTTGACATGCAGTATCACATTCAGCCACAAAGGTGTGGATGTCCTGTTTCATACCATCTTAGAAGAAAGAACATTTGAACCATTCCTAAGTTTTGGTAAAACCTAAATGGTGTGTTGTAGGTGAAGCATGAAACTTAGAGAGAACAATGGATTTAATGGCTGACTATTTGCTTAAATACAAGCGACCTTTATATAAGAAATATTCATTGTGCCACAAGTACCCTGGAGCAGTTTGGGGGTCTTGTTGAAGTTTATGGATTAGGATGGAATTTTTGGGGTCTTGCGACCATTCCTGGAAAATTGCCTAAATCCAATCAATGAAAATGAATGAGAGGGAAAAGAGGGACCCTTCTTCTTCATATTTCTTGGAAAGAGCATCAACCACCACATTTTCTTTTCCCTTCTTGTAGACAATATCATAGTCATATCCAAATAGTTTGGTAACCCATTTTTGTTTCTCTAGAGATGAAATTCGTTGTTCCAGGAAGTACTTGAGGATTTGATGATATGTTTTAAATTGGAAACGATGTCCCCATAGATAAGGTCGCCAGAGATCCACTGCATGCAAAATAGGCAACATTTCCTTTGCATAGATTGATTGGCCCAAATGTCGGTCTAACAACTGTTTATTGGTGAAAGACAAAGGTCATCCATATTGCATAAGGATTGCCCCAATTACTCTCCCTGATGCATCAAATCCTAGAACAAAGGTCTTAGTGAAGTCAAGCAGGGCCAGTACATGAGTAGTGCACATAATGTCTTTCAAGGCTTGGAAGGATTGGTTAGCTGCTGGAGTCCAACTGAAAGCATTCTTATTGAGGAAAGTTGTTATAAGAGCCACAATCTTTCTAGAGTTCTGAACAAAGTTGCGATAATATCCCATTAAACCCAGTAAACCACTTAGAATTTTAAGAGTTTTAGGGTGAGGTGAATTCTTCATAGCTTCAATTTTCTTAGGATCCACCTTTACACCATCCTTGCCAACAATATGACCCAGGTACTCAACTTCAAACATGCCAAAAACACATTTATACTATTTGAGGAAATATTTTTTCTTGGAGAGGAGATGGAGAAATTGAGTCACATGGTTGAGATGGGTGGACCATGTTTTACTATAGATGAGAATATACTAAAAAAAACTAACACAAAGTGATGGAGGAAAGGATGAAAGACATGATTCATGAGACTCTGAAAGGTGGAGGGATCATTACAGAGACCAAAGGGAATGACTATGAACTCATAGTGGCCCTCATGAGTGTGAAATGCAGTCTTGGGTATGTCTTCCTCTTTCATATGTATCTGGTGGTAGCTAGAACATAGGTCAAGTTTGGTAAAGTATTGAACCCCAATGAGTTCATCCAAAAGGTCATCTATGATGGGAATGTGGAATTTGTCATTTATGGTAATTTTGTTGAGGGAACGAAAATAAGGACACATGCGTCAAGTGAATTCCTTATTGAGGACCATGACTACAGGGGAAAAATAGGGGTTGGTACTAGGATAGATAACACCCGCTTCTAAAAATTCATGGACAGTTTTGTCAATTTCATTTTTTTGAGCAAAGGGATGATGATAAGGGAAAAAATTGGGAGGAAGACTATCCAGGATTAAAGGAATGGAATGGTCATGGTCACCGTGGGAGGGGGGAAGACCCTGGGGAGTTTGGAAAACAATTTTTTGTTGGGAATGGATAGCTTGAAGGTGTGGGTGTACCAAGGGTGTCTCAACTACTTGAATGGAATGGAATTGGGAAATGATTCCATAATGACCTTTTTTGAGTAACTTTTCCATGCAGTGGTAACTGATGATCTCTGGAGAAATTGTGGTAATGCCTTGGAATTTATATAGTTGTCCTTCCTATTGGAATTGCATGGTTAAATCCTTAAAATCCATGGTTATGAGGCCAAAGTGCATAACCATTCAACACCAAGAACAATGTCACAACCACCCACATCAATAGAAAACATGTGAGATTTCAAATTATGCTGACCAATTTGGAGGCACACATTTTCACAACGCCCCCCACATTTCATGGAATGACCATTGGAAATCATGATTTGAAAATTGTTGACGTCACAGATATAATAATTGATTTCTTGGGAAAGGTGACGATGAATGAAATTATGAGTGTTTCCATTATCAACTAGGATAATGACTTTCCTGTTCTTAATGTAACCAATCAATTTGAGGGTTTGGGGAGCAGAAAAACTAGTGAGAGAATTCAACAAAATTAGTGGTTTAATTTAAGGAGGATCATAGGGAAACATAGGATAATTTGTTTTGGTAGCTCTGATTCAGGTGAAACCTGAACCTCTTCACCAAAAACATCCTCCAAAATTTCCATAATTTTTTTTTTTCTTTACACTTGTGCCCGGGAAAGTATTTATCATCACAATTATAGAGAAGACCCTTGAGTTGACATTCAACCATTTTTGCCCGTGTTAATTTTTGGACCTTGAGAGGAGGGGCCTAAGGGGCACATGTGGTGGTTTTAGGGCGGGGAACCAAAGTGGGTTTTCTTCTCTGGGCCAAGATGACCTATTGTGCCTCCTTTTCACATTTGGTTCCTTCCAACCAAGTCTGGGGGTGGGCCATGATGACTTGGGCTCATATTTCATCCTTGAGGCCACTGATAAATAATTAAAAAAAGAAGGAATCTGTTAGGCCCTTCATTAAAAAATCCAAGTGCTCAAAGGCAACGATAAAATATTCCACTGTTCCAGATTGTTTCAACTTGGTGATACGTCCTAAATGGTGGGTGTTTGTGTTAAACGTTCATACAATTCAAAAAAAAAACTGTGTCCAAGCAACATACCCTTGGCGTGCATTTCTACACCATTGCCAACATTTCCATCATTCCAAATATAAATAGATAATTTTGTAACAAATCTTGGTGTACTCATCATTAATTCCATGTAGGGAGAAATAATGTTCCATCTGAATAACCTAGAATTATGGATCTGAGCCATCAAATTTGTTCACCTCGACTCTGGGAATATGAGGGTCATGAGGTAGGGAGTTGGAATGAGAGTGCATAGGTTAGTTGGAATCAACACCTTCAGTATAGAGAGGTGGGTCAAAGGAGGAAGGCCCCTGAAATTTGTTCATGAATTGTTGGAGAGTGGAATTGAATTCAACAATTTGGTTATCAAGCTATTCTTGGATGTTGTCCATTTGGAATGAATAGCAAGAATGTCATTATGCACTTTGGCCTAAAGGGAAATAAGGTCAGTGCTTAGTTTATGATTGGTTTCTTCTTGGTGGGTGGGATCCATGAGGGGATGAGGGGTGGGTCCTGTTGAGTCCATTTTTGTGCTTCCACAAACCATACTTTTGCCTCTTTATTTGCCCATTTTTCCTTCATTTTATTCCACATTTCTCATAAAATATCCTATCCAAGATATATTTGTCATCCTTTAACTTCAGAATTGAATTTTCTAAATTTTTGCATTAAAATTGGAAATTTAGCAGAAATTACAGGATTTGACAAAATCTCGTAAAAGCTCCGTTGTTTGTATACTTGCAGGACACCTGGGAAAAATCCAACACTTGGTTCGTGTTCCCAGATGTACAAGGATGGTGAATAAGCTATCATATTCGAAATCTGAGACTGCTAGATGCCCGGTCAACACTGGTCAAACAGGGCCAGTTCAGCAGAAATTGCCCTGTTTCAGCATTAAATCTAGGACAGTTTTTGATTTCGTGGGAT
>ML781338.1:176864-194262 GCA_009831015.1 Picea engelmannii
TAGATTGATTCAATTGCAGATATTATATGTTAATTGTACACAATCCAGTGACAAAAGATGTATTTCAAGACATTTAAACTATTTTTACATTAAAAACAACAATTTCATCAATTCAAAATTATAATTTCAACAAAAATAATCTCAAAAAAACATAAAAAACATAAAATATTTAACTTTCTTAACACATTTCCTATATTATTATTATTTAAAATTAAGATTGACTAACATATATGTAATTATATCACCTTAAACTAGTCATTAACAGGATCCATACCTTTGAGTGATGGGGTGCCTCCAATGTTGCTCCTCTCCATCCTGCGATTCATCACATGACTTAATTATATTTCAGAATAGTAATTAAAGATGTAACAACCTATACAAATTAATGACTAAAGACGAATACCTAAATGAGCTTCTCTTCGTTTCGAGAATAAATTATTCTCTACTGAACAGGACCAACCACGTGAAGGTGGAAGCTCTTTTGGCCCCTCCCCCCTCTCACATCACACTCATTTCCCCATACCCAATCTATCTAGATTTTACAACTATAATTAGAAATGACAGTAACATTAAATGTAAGCATAAAACATTCATCGCCATGTGCTAAAACAAAAAACATGAAAGCAAATAACATTCATGACATTCAGGAAAACAAAATACATTACATTGGACCGGAAATATATTGGATTTATATTAATAATAAAATGTCTAATCATTTCTTCTTCTTCTTCTTCTTCTTCTTCTTCCTAGTATCGATGAAAGCACAAATTAAGTCATTATCATCATCATTTAACTGATCCCCCACAGTTATTGGTACTTCTTGAAGTGTTGCATCATCAGTACTCAACACCTCACGCCATGATGAACTTCTATTATTTCAGCGTGGAGGTTGAGGATGTGCATGGGAATCCACTACTACAACAACACAAAAAATTCAAGTGATATTGTTATTCACTGTTCCTAGAGCAATTTAATTAATACATATTTAATTACAATGTTTTATACCTAGATTAGACGGTGCAGTAGAAACATTAGCTGGTGGCCGCATTGTTGTTTCTGTGCTTGTTGATCTCCGCTCTCGATCGACATCTACATGCTCTTCCATATGAAACAATATAAGTATTTAGTACAGAATATACCCTAAATATTAATACTCATTGAAAAATGGAAAAACATTAAAAATGCGTGCATACCACTATGTAATGGTCCTTCGACAACAATGATTGAATCAATATGGGGGTCGGTATGTGGTTCAATGGGTACATCAAGAGCATTGGTAGCATTGTTACTCTCCTGCGAATGTGGAAAATACACACATTATTTTACATTTTAAATGAATAAAAAATATATTTTACATTACAAGTAATCAATGATTAAAAACTAATCGACAAGTTTTTAATTTCATTTTATTTACCATGTCCTCTAGAGAGACACATGGCGATTGCCCCAAGCTTCTTCGTCGTGCCACCATGCCATCAAAACCCTATGTGAACCCGACTTTTAGATTTTCTTCCGTGGCTTGGTCGTTGAACAAATCCCCCTGCATTGAGCAATATCAAAATCATTAGTCACTAGCTGCAATGAATTACATATTTAGTGACAATGATAAAAAAAAAAGTAAAATGTTTAGGCACTTACAACCTGTGCCACTGCCTTCAATCTCCCGTAACCACCTTGGCCCAGTTTATGTTGGCCGTGTTTGTCTTGTCTTTCCTTTGTTGCCTTGGAAGTGTCTTGGATTCTATGCAATATTTTGAAATATGTTAGATATTGATTGTTTTCCTTGTAAAGTAAACAAAAGACCATCATAGTAAATTGAAAACACCTCTTACCTTCCAGGGCCAGGTGGTTTCTTCCCTTGTTCTTTCATCATTAATTCTCTTGCATCGAGAATAATTTCTTTCCACTCCTTCTCGGGGACAACCAAAGGGCATTCACACTTGGGGTCCTATAATAATTTATTCCTATACACCTCTCTAACATGTTTCAAATGCTTTCCAGTCCTTTTTAGGACTTATGGCTTATTGAACGAGTCACCAAACTTTCCAACCAGTGTAGAGATAAGAAGGCTTTTTAGTTTGGAATCTTGTCGATTCCATCGTAGTCGAATGGTCAGCCCAAAAATTTCTAATGCATAGTCATGCAAACTATTGTAGAACACATTGTTTCCTGTAAAACATCGTCATCATTAGTAATTTAAATCTCACTGATATGTGATTGTTTAAACAATTATATAACAAGAATATCTATAAAGACATATATTAAATACCTGGTCGACCAAAAATGATACTGTGGTTGTTTCTGTGCTTTGGATACATGTAGCACCAGGGTAACAATCAACAAAAGACTGATCAATTCCATGATCATGATCACCACCTGCACGATATGGCATGTGCTATGGGGGCATGGCATCACCCCTAGAAGCCATAGAATCGGTCTTAGGTAGCACACTTGGGGTGGAAAATAGCCTCGTGGCTATGTGGCCATGAGGGTTCGTTGTTGCAGTCTCACTGATTCTACCAGGACCTTCCCCTTCACCTCTCATCGATCTCACAAAATTCTACAATGAGAAATATGTGTTAATTTCATATATCAAATTACAAAATTTAAAACTAAAAATTGATATTGTTAGATGACACGACTTACCCCATAATTTGCTATCTTAACGTGTAATTCAGTTATCCTTTGGAAATCCTCAGCAGTTTTCGGCCCAGCAGCGACCAAATCCCGGAATTCCCTCTTGGCCTTTCTTAAGGACAATTCTATTGTATGAAAGGGGTCTTTAGAATCAAATATCTCTTCATCACTTATATATTCATCGTTTTCAGTCGATGCGGTTCTAGGAACGAGGCCTTTGCCCTGATCACCACTCTGGAAGAATTTCAAGAAGAATGTTAGTACATGAAAGAAATATTGAAAAAACAATATATGAACTAATGGAATATTGGCAAATATTATCAAATGAAACATTCACACATACAAATTAGAAAATATTTGGAAATGAAACATCGAGAAAAAATTAGCAAATGGAACATTCAAAAATAAAATAAAATTTCATCACAAATGAAACATTCACAAATTAAGTAATCCCTTTTTAAGTTTGGGTATAATGGGTTTTGTAAAATTCGGGGTAAAATTCGCTGCAACTTGAAGTTCTTGGTATTCTATCTTGTGCGCTACTTCTTGGGAGTTGCGCTAGGCTAGGGAGGTGACTCTTTGATATCTCTTGGTCTATTTTGATGGAGATAAACTTGTAAACTCTTGAATTGATTCTTCTATCAGAAATGTTGTTGGGTTTTCTTCCAAGGTTGGTTTTGGTTTTCCTAGGATAAATTCTTGTGTTCTTGTGTCTACTGTGCATGGTTAATATTTCTAGATCTTGTTATTTATGTTGCATTGTAATAGTTGAGATTCTTAGTGTATAGTTATTCTATGATAACTATGGCATGAAACAAAATTTTTCATTGAAATTATAAAACAATAACTATCAGATCCGAGAATCAGAGAATTCAACAAGGATGTAGTAAGGTAGTTTCCATGAGAGCAAGTGATAAGTCGACTCTATCAAATGAACATTTCCAATCCATCTAGTGCAACATAAGGGCTTGCAATGGAGGTATGTATATACAACATTAATTTATGTTCTTGGAAAGGTGAGGAGGTCGGTAGAAGCATTGGATGTCTTTCATGTGATGTGTGTCCTTCCAAGCTAATAATGTGGAATTTCTACATTGATATCCTCGGCTTGAACCGAATGTAGTGGTCTATAAAGTTGTCTTAATTTCCCATGTTCCTTGGATGTAATGGAAAGGAGCCTTTTGGGTGTTGTAACAAATGAGGCAAAGTGGGTCGAAAGTTTTTCCAAGATGATTTGAATGGGGCCAAAGGATGGCTTGAAGCCCAAACCATTAGAAAGGATGTGCATAATAGATTCAAGGGTGCAATACAAATCCCAAGAAATATGGGATAACTTCATGAAGGTAAAATAAGGAAGATGGCCCATGGAGAAAGAAAATACATGTTGAAACTCAAGAGAGAGGTAGCGTCATCGTGTTATAGAGTTTTGGTGCTTCTAGTGATTATATCTCCCAAACTAGGAAAAAATATTATAACACCCCATTTTAGATAACATAAAAACCTTTCAAATGATTTATAACACGCCCTATAAAATGTATTGTAGATGCCATTGTAGTTTTTCAAAGTTAACATAAGAGGCACATGTTTCATTCTATCCATGAATTGGTGATATTATGGTTGGGCAACTGTAGGTAAGATAAGAGAGGGATGGAATGAGGTAACCCAAGATTGTAAATGTTGACTAAAATTTTTTAGGTCATGCTATGCTTGTGTGAAGATACAAGAACACTTGATGTTAGAGGGATAAGTATAGAGAACGCAAAATATTCCTAAAAGTAAAATATTTCAGAAAAAAAATAAAATTTCATCACAAATGAAACATTCACAAATTAAGTAATCCCTTTTTAAGTTTGGGTATAATGGGTTTTGTACCGTAGCAAAAGAAGACGTTCCTGGGTTGACTCGATTCAGATTGTAATCGACCAACAACTCTTCCCCTGCCATTATTGTTTTCACCACACATACAAATATCCTATTACCTTCACGCTCCTAAAAAATGCAATTGTGTTCGTTTCTTGTCGTCCCATGCCTTGTACTGTTTATAAGACTTGCAATATTCCTTGATGCCTTTGGCCTTCCATCAATATACATAGCCGCTCCTTTATTCCTATTATTGTCTTTCAGCTGTATATAATTTGTGGCGAGTGCATATCTCTGCATACTAGGCATATATTGGACTAACCTCAACCATACTCCATAAGTGTAACATTGTCCAACATACTCAAACAATTCAACTAATCCACCATATTTTACCTTATGCTACCCATGGAGAATAAACCAAGGCCATGGATGGATGACAGAGTAATGTGATACATTCTCTCATTAACATAGAAGTCAGTGTCCAACTCGGGCAGTTCCTTGGGTACCCACTGTTTCAGTAGGTGTTTTTACCTCAAGGGAACCTTGATGTAACCTATGCTCTCATCGTCATAAGAGCATGATCCTCCTTCAGCAAGAAAGAATTTCATGCGCCTACCAAAATTTCTTCTGACCTTTTCACCTCTAGTTGATTTCGCCTTGTAACATGTGTTGGATATTTTTTCCCTTGTCCCTCTCAAAATTTCATCGCTCAAGCTAGATGATAGGTCTGATAGCTAGAAGGAAACGTTAGGCCAACGATCTTCATATTATAGTATAGCTAAATATAAACATTGAAAATATAACTTTACATGTAAGACTTTTGCATCTAGGGTTGGAGCCAAACCTCTGAGAAAACACAGAGTATTTCTTCACTCATTATTTTGGGTAGGTGTTGGGCCAAAATTATGTGGGAAGACAGAAGAAATAATTTAGAATTTCCCATCTAATTTGTATCCCACCTCTAATTTAAGAGAACCCATGAGGGATTTCATCATGCTAGTTAGTAGGTTATATGGTGAAAAGGATTTCTCTTATATGCAGAAGCATTGGGATTCCTCGATGCACCAAATGTTGAAGAAGATAGTTGTAATATAGATGACTAGAGAAAATGATTGTTATATTTTAGTAGAACAAAGTTAGAAAAAGACCTTATAGAAGTTTCGTGGGTTTATATTACATCATGATCTAAGTAAACAATCCTTACCCTTTTTGAATTCATGCTACACATGTGGGGTGGAACCAGTGGTAGAAGAAACTTGTTTTTGATGCAATGAATTTTGGTGAAAATAATGATTTTGTTCATGGTTCCATTTTGACCATAATTTCAAGTTTTGGTACCTCCAAATTCATCCATATTTTACAAAAACCTAAAATCCACCAAATTGATTAGAATTACCAAAAGTTGAAACTGTTGATACTGAGAGGGGGGTGAATCAATATCAAGTACAATTTAAAACCTTTTTCAACTTATACTTAAACCATTCAACTATATCCAATGAGAAATGAACAATAGTATAAGAGTTACACCATTACACCATAATACACCATGCACAATATATGATAAATAATCAATAGTTTATTGTTCAAGGGAAGTAATGACTTCCAAAGGTAGCTACAGCTTCCAAATGTAAAGGGAGGGATAAAAATATAAGAGGAAGATGCAATCCTCCAATATAAACAGAGATTTGAACTCTCCATCCTTGCCCCTTCCTTCCACCCAAGAATATATGAGAGATAATAAAACTTTACATTAAATCATCACCATCAAGCAATCATTACATAGAACCTGATAATGCTTCTTGAGACTTCTTCAATTTCTGAAATTCTTCAATTCTTGAAGTACTGTGATCCTATAGATAATATTACTCAATGTATTCTTTGAAACTCCTCCAATTTTCACTCCTTGAATCCTCCCCAAAAGGAGGTTATAGAAAGAATGGTAAACTTTATTCAATTCTGGTCTATTCAGAAGACCCAACTTGGACAACATGCCCCATGATCAATATTTAACATCTGATTTTGAAACTCGTACAAAAGAAACTAAAGTCAGTAATCTTTCCAATGGAAGTGGTCCCACTTCATTTGGATTTTATATGAAGAAGTTATGACTGTTTTACCTAGAACACCTGTTTATTGACTAGCGTCAGGACTGGTCACAAACCCTATCTTCCACAGAGTGTATCTCCATAATTATAGCGAATCAAGAGATAAAATTCTTATCAGAGGTACCTTTATATGTATTATCAATACCATAGCGATTTCACCATATGAAGCATTCTAGAAAAATTTTTATAGCAAAAATGGTTAGATGACCTGAAAATAACATACCTTAGAACACATAACCAAAAGACTTCATCCTCCCTTGAAATATGGCCTTCTTTACTTATGATTTCCTCTGAAATTCAAATTATATCAAATGAATGTATAGTGATGATTATTTATACCATTTATGTCACTTCCTTTTAACATAAGGGCCGACCTGACACTTTCTTATTTTGTAATTCTTTTCTTTAATTATCTTCAGCACCTACATGTACTTCCCTCTTCAATTCACATTGTCATCTTCAAAAATTCATTTCTCCTCAACCATGAGGATCCACGTGACATGCCACATACCACCAGAAAAAACATGATGTATACTATCCATCCATGGGTGTTGTATCTGCATGTGCATTTTCCTTCATGTCTAAATACCTTCATCAATCTTGCGGTCCAAAACCCATGACTAGGGTTGACATCAATGACAACAACCAATCTTTCAACAATCTCCCCCTTTGTCATTGATGACAACACTCATGCTCCCCCTATCATCATGATCCCAATTTCTCTCCCCCTTTGACATCAATGGCAAAGGTTAGGGCTTCTCCCCCTGAGTTTAATGAAAAAATGTAACTCTCTTCTTTGGGGCTTCTCCCCTTGAACATGTGGCACTCAATAATACTTCATCCTTATTTTTGGTCATTGGGACTTTTTCTTCCTTAGAATCCTTTTGTGTGGCTTTTGTCTTCTCTCTCTTCTTCATGTCTAGGATGTATATGTTGTTCGGTCTTCTTGTTGCATTTGCAACCAATCTTCCTGAGTTATTTTCTCTGATTTTACATTTTCGGGAATCAAACGTAAGAGTGTATCCTTGATCACACATTTTACTAACACTGAGTAGATTATGATTCAAGTATTCAACCAATATAACATTCTTTGCTTTTAGATTTTTTCTTCCAAGCTCTACTACACTTCTCCAAGTATTTGATGTAGGAGCATCACAACAACAAGCGAGCGTGGGATAAAACACCAATGCATTTTTTCACATGATGAATTGTTTGAAATGTTTTGAAGTTTGATACGCCAACATAAATGAAACAATTAAGAAAGGGCATACTTGTAGATTGTAATCAGACCTTGAGTGTCCCACTCTCGTCTGAAGGATTAAGAGGCATTTATGCTAGTAAATGTAAGTAGCTAGCTTTGAATTCTTAGACTAGACAGTTTTAGGAGCCAGAGGGAAAATGGATATAGACACCCTCACTTGTATCATTGTAACATTCGAATGAAAGAAGAGCATAGAGCACAGAGAGAAGAAGAAGCAGAAAGTTGTGGAGAAGAACCCATGTACAAAAGTTCTGAGATTAATATATGAAGCTTTGATTCAGACTCATGGTGTTCAAATACTTTATGTGTATGCATGATTGAATGTTATGCTCATGATTGTTATACTCTTTATGTTATACATTTTCTTTTATGCCATGTATGTATGATTTTGTGTTAAGCATTTGAAGTCTGAGAGAGTAAAGAATGAGTTTCAATTATTTCTCTGTTTGAGCAAGAGTTTTCCTGCAAGGAGTGCAGTGAAATTGTCCACAAGGTGTGCATTGACAGAAGTCAGAGTTCGTCTCTACAAGCTCAGGAGGGATAAAATTGTTCTCATTCTTGCAGAAGTGCAAGTTAAGCACAAGAGCCATGCAAGGAGTGCGCATGCCGAGTGAAGTCTCAGAGTTACAACTTGAGTGAAATTTGTTGAAGAATTGCCACAGGGAGTGCGCGCAAGAGTCTTTTTGAAGACTCGAGTTGTGGAGAAACCTCAGAAGGGATAGAGTCTTCGAAGTTGTCGAAGAGAATCTCTAGAGGGCTAGTGCCTTGAAGTGTCGGAAGGAGGCACAACGACGTTGTTTTTCTAGTGGACAAGTTTCATGAAGGCATACTTGTTCATTTTGCAGGAGTTGTTAAGGAGGCATTCGATGGTCGAAATTCTCCATGGATAATTTGCAAAGTTCTAAGGGCTGTCAGATCTTGCAGAGGAGTAGGGAAGTTACGATAAGAATTCTTTAAGTGCAAGCTCAGGAGAAATCAGACTGTTGGATCACTCGTGTAATCTCATTTCTTGGTTTCGCGAGTTGAAGGTTTAAAACCTTTGCATTAAGATTTGTGAGGTTGTGAAAGGTGAAGTCATGAAATAGCGAGAGAATATGAGCCATTCATTAGAAGGAGGACACATGTCATGAGATCCTCTCTATTGGGGATTCAGACATCGGGGTTTAGAGAAGGAAGTCCTTCGACTTCGCAAGTGGTGAAGTCGTGAGAAGATCGGGACCGTCCATTCGAAAAGGACAGGTGGCAGAGATCTAGGGATCTCGCGAACTTGGAGGTTCACAAGGTGAGAGCCCAGGATTTGGGTTCTCCAAGTCGCGAGTGGCGAAGTTGCAAGGAGCAAAGACAGTCGTTGGATCTAGGTCAAGGGAGGACCGTTGGATCAGAGCCTCATCAAACATTTTGCGTATTCAGAGGTTCAGAGGTTGGAAGGACCTCGTCTCAACTGCAAAAGTCATGAAGTGCCAAGAGCCGAGGCATAGAGGAAACACGTGGCAGAACCACAAGGTGGGCTCGAGAAATAGACAGGCGGGCACACGTCACATAGTGGAAGGAATCAACACTCCATTGACTTCTCGTGTCTCGAGAATTCACGAGATAAGAGTATGTGAGCTCGACCCTTCAACTCGCAAAGTTGCGAGTAGAGAGAACGAGAGGAGAAAAGTCAACATCGCCTCTTGGGGGTTCGTGAAAGAAAGGTGCCAAGGTTGGACATTCGAACTCGCAATGTGGCAAGTAGCGAGAAGTGTTAGCACTTAGCCTAGCCGGTGGTCACATGAGGAAGGAACTGACAGAGGAAGAGCGATACCCATATCGACATTTCAGGTATCACGAGATTTAAAAGGAAGAGTCAGGAGCCTTGACTCACGAACTCACAAGATTGTGAGTTGCGAAAAGGACCTTGGGTTAGGCCCTTGGTCATAGTGCTATGGTTGCTTGGGAAGAAAGGAGCTTGTGCCTAGTGTTGTTCGCACAGGGGAGCTTCCCAAAGGACCCGTGGATCGATTTGAAAGGAGATTCCAGTAGTGAATTCGAAAGAGCTGATCTAGCTCGCAGGGGTTAAAGAACGATCCTGTGAGCGGATCTCGGTCCGAGGGCTGATAGGTCTGCGTTAATGTGGTATCAGAGCTTGACTATGTTTTTATAATTCAGACAAGAGAAGTGAGAAATAAATATCAGCCATGCCGCCGAGAAGAAGAGACAGACAAACACCCAATCCGCCAGAGGAGAGGGAAATGCCAAGAGGAAGGGGTAGGCAGGTGCCAAATCTAGCCATGGAAAGAGAGATGCGTGACATATGTGCCAGACTCGAGGACATGGAGACAACACAGAGGTGCACAGCTGGTGTTGGAGATGTCAGTGTTTCTAAAAGTGAAAATGAAGCTGGACATGAAGGAGAAGAAGTTGCAGCAGAAGATGCAACAAATGAACACCTGATTAGGTTTGTTGCAAGAATGGGTGCTAGGGAAAAAATGGATATTCCAATATATGAAGGAAACCTAGATGCTGAAGAGCTTCTAGACTGGATTAGGGATCTAGACACATATTTTGACTATGAAGATGTCGAGGAAGACAAAAAAGTCAAACATGCTATCATAAGATTGAAAGGAAATGCAACATTGTGGTGGGATGAGCTACAAGCTGACAGACGCTACAAAGGCAAGCAAAAAATCAAGAGTTGGGATAGGATGATCGTGAAGATGAAGGAAAAATTTATTCCTAGGGATTACCAGATTACTCTATTTCGGAGAATGCAAAATTTGAGACAGAAGCTGATGACAGTGAAGGAGTACACTGAAGAATTCTACAGGTTGAACATCGGGGTAGGTCATCCCGAAAGTGATGAAGAAAAAGTTGCCAGGTACATGAATGGTCTGAGATACGACATTCAGGATGAGATGAGCATGATGACCATCCAAATGGTGGAAGATGCTTATCAGATGGCTCTAAAGGCTGAAGAGAAGCTGAGCCGAAAACAAGGTCAAAGAGGTCAAGGCAGAAGTCAGCCCAGAGGCAAATCAATTGCCCAGGATAGAAATTAGAAACCCAAGGAAGAGTGGAAGAAACCTCAAACTCAAACTGAGAGAGGTGGAAGCTCACAAAGAGGGAAGTATACCAAATAGAAAGGTTAGTATGCTGATAGAAAATTTTTTCCTCGTACCAAAGGTAGAGGAAGAGGAAGAGATGGAGTGGTGAAATGCTTCACATGCGGAAATTCGAACATAAATCTTATGAATGTCCAGATAAGAAGAAAGAAGGTGGTGAAACTCACATTGCTGAAGCATAGAGGTGGAATGTTGAGGCAGAGGATGCTAAAGGAGAAGGATCGTTGATGATGTGAAAAGTTCTCTTAGCGCTAAAGAAGGAGGTGGAGAATCCAGTGCAAAGGAATAGTCTTTTTCGGACTGCTTGCAAAACCAAGGACAAGGTATGCAAAGTCATTGTGGATAGTGGTAGCATAGATAATCTCGTTTCTATAGAGATGGTAGAAAAGTTGGAGCTGAAGACTATTGAACATCCAAGTCCATACCGAGTTTCGTGGCTACAAAAAGGACATCAGGTAAATGTCACTAAACAATGTTTAGTTGAATTTAAGATAGGAGGATATAACGATAAGATATTGTGTGATGTTATTCCCATGGATGTTTGTCATCTATTGCTGGGTAGACCATGGAAATATAACATGAATGTGATTCATGATGGGAGGAAGAACACGTAGACCCTAGAGAAGAATGGGAGAACTCACATATTGCTTCCAATCAAAGATAAGGAGGTGAAACCTGAAGTAAGCAACAATGTACTTCTCATGAGTGGGAAGGAACTTCTTATAGAGGTTAAGAAGAAGGAGGAACTGCAATTCATTGTGGTCAGGAAGCCTAAAATTGTTTTAACCAGTACAAGGGTAGATGATTTACCGGAAGAGGTTCAGAAACTGCTGGAAGAGTTTACTGATATAGTAGTGGACGAACTACCTCGTTCGTTGCCACCGATCAGAAGTGTGAGTCATCATGTTGATCTCATACCTGGATCTAGTTTACCAAACAAAGAATCATATAGATTGATGCCACAGGAGAATGAAGAAGTCAAAAGAGAAGTCCAGGACTTAATGGACAAGGGGTTGGTTAGAGAAAGCTTGAATCCATGTGTTGTTCTAACAATACTCAGTCCAAAGAAAGATGGAGGCTAGAGGATGTGTACTGACTCGAGAGTGATCAACAAGATAACCATCAGGTACAGATTTCCATTGCCAAGAATGGATGATTTGATGGATTTCTTGAGTGGAGCAAATTTTTTTTCGAAGATTGATTTGAAAAGTGGATATCACCAGATTCGTATGAGAGAAGGTGATGAATGGAAGACAACCTTCAAGACTAATGAAGGGTTGTATGAGTGGATTGTTATGCCATTTGGCTTAACAAATGCGCCAAGTACCTTCATGAGGTTGATGAATGAAGTCTTGAAGGATTTCATCGGAAAATTTGTCATTGTGTATCTTGATGACATACTGATTTTCAGTAAAACAGAGGCAAAGCATCTGAAACATTTGGCTACAGTGATGCGGAGGCTACAACAAGAAAAGTTGTTGATAAATATGAAGAAATCCTCATTCATGAAGGCATAGCTCATTTATTTGGGGTTCGTTATTTTTGTAGATAAGTTGAGGATGGATCCAGATAAGGTGTAGGTAATTAAGAATTGGCCATCGCCAAAGAGTATCTTTGAAGTTCAAAGTTTTCATGGATTGGCTAGTTTCTACCGGAAGTTCATAAGGAATTTCAGTGGAATTAGTGCACCGATGATGGACACAGTGAAGAAGAGACACAAGTCTTTTCACTGGATAGAAGAGGCTGAGAAAAGCTTCAATTTGTTGAAAAGGAAAATCACGGAACAACCAATTTTGGTGTTGCCGGATTTTAAAAAGACATTTCAGGTAAAATGTGATGCAAGTGGATTTGCAATAGGGGCAGTCTTGAGCCAAGAAGATAGGCCGATAGAATACTTTAGAGAGAAGTTGAATGAAGTGAAAGTGAAATACTCCATGTATAACAAGGAGTTCTATGCTATTATTCAGGCACTGAAGAAATGGAGGCATTACTTAATCCCTAAGAAGTTTGTCTTATACAGTGACAATCATGCTTTGCAATTTATGACTCAACAGGAGAAGTTGAATCAAAGACATGCAAAATGGGTTGAATACATGCAGAAATTTACTTTTGCAACTAAGCAAATTTATGGAACTGCTAACAAAATTGTTGATGCTTTGAGCAGGAAATGTTTGTTGTTGCAGGAGTTCAGAGTCAAAACACTGGATTTTGATGATCTTAAGGACATGTATAGGGATGATCTATATTTTAAGGAGGCTTATGAAGCAGCTGAGAATCCAATTCTCAGGGATAGGAGTCAATGGACAGAATACATGATCCAGGAAGGATTACTGTTTAAGGGTAATAAAATTTGTATTCCAAAATGCTCCATGAGGGAGAATTTGCTGAAGGAGAAACACAGTGGAGGATTGGCCGGGCATTTCAGTCATGACAAGACATTCTCAAAGTTAAATGAGTCATATTTTTGGCCAGGAATGAGAGCAGATGTCAAAAGATTAATGGACAGATGCAGAATTTGTCAGCATTCAAAAGGGAAGAGGCAGAATGCAAGCTTTTATCAACTGTTACCCATACCTGACAGGCCATGGGATGCAGCCAGCATGGACTTCATATTTGGGCTGCCAAGAACAAAAAGAGGGTTTGAATCGATCTTTGTAGTGGTAGATAGATTTTCTAAGATGGCACACTTCATACCATGTCAGAAAACCAGTGACGCAACTCACATTGCGAATCTGTTTTTCAAAGAAGTCATTTGACTTCATGGCTTACCAAGGAGCATAGTTTCGGATCAAGACACCAAGTTCGTGGGACACTTTTGGAGAACCTTATGGAGAAAGCTGGGAACAAACTTGTCATTCAGTTCAGCTTATCATCCTCGGATGGATGGACAGACAGAAGTTGTGAACAGAAGTTTGGGAGACTTGCTGAGGAGGTTGGTGACAGAACACCACAGTCAGTGGGACAATATTCTACCACAAATGGAATTTGATTATAATGATTCACTAAACAGAAGCACAGGGTGGAGTCCATTCCATATTGTTTATGGGATGCAGCTAAGAAGAGTTTTGGAATTGAGAGATTCAGAATAGAATGCAACTAGGAGTGCTAGTGAAAAGGATTTCGCAGAAGAAATGAAGGAACTTCACAGCCAGGTGAAGGAGCGATTGCAGAGCTTGAGCCAAGAGTATAAGCACAGAGCAGATCAACACAGAAGACAACTTTAATTTGAGGTTGGTGATTTCATTCTTGCACATCTGAGAAAGGAAAGGTTCTCAAAGGGGACACATAACAAACTGAAGATGAAGAAGATCAGACCATGTAAGGTCTTGAAGAAATTTGGGGAAAATGCTTATGAGATTGAATTACTCGATGGGATTGAAATTTCTCCGATATTCACCATCTCAGATTTTTACCCTTACAAAGCTGAGGAAGCAGGAATAGGTAGTGAACAACCAGAGGTTCAGTGGAAAAAACAGATGCCAGTTGCAGAGAAGCCATAGATGGAAAGTATACTGGACAAAAGAATTAGCAAAAGGACCAGAAGAAGGAAATATTTTGAATACTTGGTCAAGTGGAAGGGACATCCAGTTGAAAATGCAAGCTTGGAGAATGAGGTAGAGATCCAGAAGCATGGACGGACTGTGCGAGAGCTCATGCAGGAGCATCACAACAACAAGCGAGCGTGGGACAAAACACCAATGCATTTTGGCACATGATGAATTGTTTGAAATGTTTTGAGTATGATACGACAAACATAAATGAAACAATTAAGAAAGGGTGTACTTGTAGATTGTAATCAGACCTTGAGCGTCCCGCTCTCGTCTGAAGGACTAAGAGGAATTTATGCTAGTAAATGTAAGTAGGTATCTTTGAATTCTTAGATTAGATTATTTTAGGAGCCGGAGAAAAAACGGATATAGACACCCTCACTTGTATCATTGTAACATTAGAATGAAAGAAGAGAATAGAGCACAGAGAGAAGAAGAAGCAAAAAGCTGTGGAGAAGAACCCATGTACAAAAGTTTTGAGATTAATATATGAAGTTTTGATTCAAACTCATGGTGTTCAAATACTTTCTGTGTATGCATGATTGAATGTTATTCTCATGATTGTTATACTCTTTCTGTTATACATTTGCTTTTATGCCATGTATGTATGATTTTGTGTTAAGCATTCGAAGTCTGAGAGAGTAAAGAATGACTTTCAATTGTTTCTCTGTCTGAGCAAGATTTTTCCTGCAAGGAGTGCAGTGAAATTTTCCGCAAGGTGTGCGTTGACAGAAGTCAGAGTTCATCTCTGCAAGCTCAGGAGGGATAACATTGTTCTCATTCTCATAGAAGTGCAAGTTAAGCACAAGAGTCGTGCAAGGAGTGCGCAGGCCGAGTGAAGTCTCAGAGTTACAACCTGAGCGAAATTTTTTGAAGAATTTCCGCAGGGAGTGCATGCATGCATCTTTTTGAAGACTCAAGTTGTGGAGAAAGCTCATAAGGAATAGAGTCTTCAAAGTTGTCGAAGAGAAGCTCAAGAGGGCTAGTGCCTTGAAGTGTCAGAAGGAGGCACATCGATTTTGTTTTGTTGGTGGACAAGTTTCGTGAAGGCATACTTGTTCATTTTGCAGAAGTTGTTAAGGAGGCATTAGACGGTCGGAATTCTCCATGGAGAATTCGTGAAGTTTCGAGGGTTGTCAGATCTTGTAGAGGAACAAGGAAGTTACGACGATCATTCTTTAAGTGCAAGCTCGGGAGAAATCAGACCGTTGGATCACTCGCATAATCTCATTTCATGGATTCACGAGTTGAATATTTAAAACCTTTGCATTAAGATTCACGAGGTCATGAAAGGTGAAGTCACGAAATAGCGAGAGAATCTGAGCCATTCGTTAGAAGGAGGACATGTGTCGAGAGATCCTCTCTATTGGGGATTCGGACATCGGGGTTCAGAGAAGGAAGTCCTTCAACTTTGTGAGTGGCGGAGTTGCGAGAATATTGGGACCATCCATTTGAAGAGGACAGGTGGTAGAGATCTAGGGATCTTACGAACTCAGATGTTCGCAAGGTGAGAGCCCAGGAGTTGGGTGCTCCAAGTCGCGAGTGGCGAAGTCGTGAGGAGCAAAGACAACTTTTGGATCCAAGTCAAGGGAGGACCGTTGGATCAGAGCCTCATCACGTGTTTCACGTATTAGGAGGTTGGAAGGACCTCGTCTCAACTGCAGAAGTCGTGAAGTGCCGAGAGCTGAGGCACGGAGGAAACACGTGGCAGAACCACAAGGTGGGCTCGGGAAATAGACAGGCGGACACACGTCACTTAGTGGAAGGAGTCAACACTTTGTTGACTTCTTGCGTCTCGAGAATTCGTGAGATAAGAGTATGTGAGCTCAACCCTTCGACTTTTGAAGTTGCAAGTAGCGAGAACGAGAAGAGAAAAGTCAACATTGCCTCTCGGGGGTTCGTGAAAGAAAGGTGCCAAGGTTAGGCATTCGAACTTGTGAAGTGTCGAGTAGTGAGAAGTGCTAGTGCTTAGCCTAGCCGGTGGTCATGTGAGGAAGGCACTGACAGAGGAAGAGCCATACTCGTATCAACATTTCAAGTGTCACGAGATTTAAAAGGAAGAGTCAGGAGCCTCGACTCATGAACTCGCGAGATTGCGAGTTGTGAAAAGGACCTTGGGTTAGGCCCTTGGTCATAGCACTGTGGTCACTTGGGGAGAAAGGAGCTCGTGCTTAGTGCTGTTTACATAGGGGATCTTCCCAAAGGACTTGTAGATCTATTTGAAAGGAGATTCTAGAAGGGAATCCGAAAGAGTCGATCCGGCTCAAAGGGGTTAAAGAACAATCATGTGAGCGGATCTCGGCCCGAGGGCCGATAGGTCTGTGTCAGTGTTTTGGAAGATGAGTCATCTCCAAATGCAACATTGCCACCCTTTCTCTTCAAGATGATGAATTTGTCTTGATCCCCGGTCATGTGTGAAGAACATCCACTGTCTATGTACCATTCATCTTCTTCTTTACATTCTTTAGCAGTTAATTCTATTCGACAATCTTCATTGTTTGGAATCTCTTTCCTTCTCCATACTGTGGTTGGCATAGGGACATCTTCATTCATATATCTGCAATATCATGCTTTGTGATCAATATAATTGCATTTGTAGCATACAATATTTTTGTCCATCAAGGGGTAAAATGAATTATAACTTTTGTTGACAAATCCACGATTATTTCCATATCTTTTGTTTACACCATTCATGTTTCTTGCGTATTTGTTCCTTTCATTGATTCTACAATTAATTTCCTTGTGTCCAAAATTTTTGCAAGTATAACAATGACCAAGAAAGAAATTTTGATACCTGGGAGTAAGTGACCTTCTTTGTGATGTAGTCCATCTGGGTTCATGATCTACTCTTTTGTAGTTTCCTTCATACTGATTGAAGCTTCTTTG
>ML781338.1:201128-254830 GCA_009831015.1 Picea engelmannii
GCAGCAGATCTACATTGACAGAGAGATCTCAGTTGTGGGTTCTGCAACCACGAGATCAGAGGCATCTTCTCCAGGTTTATTGAGTTATTTAATATGTGTCCTTTGGTAACTGCCTGACAGTCTGTAGATCTGTGTTTACTCTTGAGATAATTTCTGTTACTGTCAAAACCACTAGATGAAACTGCCTGATCCAGTGTGAAAATTAATGAAACGTGGTCAGCAGTGAGTATGAGGGTTAAACCCTTCAGTAGTAGCAATCTGCCAGTAGAAACTGGTACTATCTTCAGGGGGTTGAAGCTCCCTTCCAGGAAAGGCTGGTAAATGAGAGAAGGTTGTAGCCTTTTGCAGGTAGAAGCCTACGTACTAGTATGAGTCTGCACTAGTACATTGTTATAGAATGTTTTCTTAATAATAATCATTGAATACAGAGACAACAACAGCGGTGGTTTTCTCCCGATTTGGGTTTCCACCTTAAATCTTGGTGTACATGTGTCCTATTCATCTGTGTTGGTTTAGTTTGTTGAATTACTGTTTAAAAGACATCTGATGAATGAAGAAATCCATAATAAGATCTCTGGATGCACTACTGTTTTCTTAAGAATATACAACAACTGATTTCTATAAAGTAGACTAAGATTTTTCAGTGAAAGAAAAGTTAAAAATTGATTGATATCTCAAAATACTGATTCACCCCCCCCTCTCAGTATTTTTCAATGTGTCGATCTTCGGAAGATTAAGAAGATTCTATGAAGGCATGAGGAGGTCTACCTAGGCCAACAACAATGTCATTTTATCCCTTACCTCTAGAGTTGTAGAGCTAGAGCACTCCTTTGCATCACATAATGTCAACCAGATAAGCCTTATTTCACCAAAATGCATAATTGACACTTTTGAAGTAGAGTGTGGCATGCTTAGAGTTTTGGTGGCTTCACGGAGGATGGAGAATCTCTCATTGCCATCCAACAATCAAGAAACTCATAGTTCTATTCATGGAGGGGATATTGAGGCAAATACTATTTTTCAAAACCAAGTGCCAATGGATATAGGAGTAGGCTACTAATATACATACAAGGAGCACAAATATCAAAAAAACATGTAGGTTTAATACATTGTGTATGTTTTTTAGAGTTCGATGTATTTTGAGACAATTTTATAAGAAAGCATCATATAAGAACACTTGAAATGTTGGTTTAATGTCTTTTTTTTACCATAGATCTGAATATAAAAACATGCTCTATAAGGAGAATCTATGTAAAAATAGAAGTACTCGTTGTTTGCCTCAATACAATATAATTTAATATATTAATACAAGTTTAATTCCAATTAAAAAAATATTGTAGAAACATATATGTTTATAACTTTTCCAAACATATTCCACATTTATGTAATATTTTTTAACTTCCCACTTTTTCTTAAATAAAAGGATATAAAATTACTAAAAATGGACTTACTTTCCTAACCAAAAACATGATATAAACAAGGTATAAAATGTCATGCCAATTGAACATATTTTATTCCTTTTAACACTCGTAAAATATACAAGTGTACTAACAATTGAACACAATTTGCTTTCCTAAGTAGCATGTGTGTTTTGTTTTGATAAATAAAACAAAATTCTTTTTATACTTGTATATTCCCTTGATATGTATGAAATAATTCATGAAGACCGTTACTCCTTTGAAATAGAAAGTGAAAGTTGGATGAGACTCTCAATATCGGCGGGAAGACTGAACCAGGAGTTGCAGCTTTAATGGAGGTCGACCATGTACCTTTAAAATTTTAACTAGAGTATAAGGGTGGGTAAAGGTTAATGTTAGAGACTCGGATGGACCTCCTTAGGTCGTTCTGTGTTTTTTCTCCATGGATTATGAGCTTTTGCGCGGTAGTGGAGGGTGAGTCATAGATACTTTGGATAGTGGAGTTAGTCCTTTAACTAGTACATACTCCTTACTTGTCTATTTTAGTGGTTAGGATAGCTTTTAATCCTCTTCTGAATTCAATGACTATTGTAAGCAAGGACTTCATCTCACCTAATGAGAATCCATTCACTGGGAACAAATCAAATACTCCACTAAATTAGGGTTTATGTTTTACATGATGAATTGATGATGGAATAAAGTGGGTGTGTGATTCAAATTTGAGTCCAGAAACCCTCCCATGTCGTTAAGGCATGAGAATAGTCTATCCATGTCAAATTTCAATGCATTCGGAAGAAATTTGAAAAAATTCCAACATTGGCCCCATTCACAGGTTACTGTTGCTCGTGTCTAGTCCTAGTACAATTTCCTTGTAAAATTTGTATAATGTATTTGGAGAATGATAATTTTGAAGGTGCTAGGCCTATTCCTACACACCACGGCCAGATCACCTCTCATTGGCAGTCCGTGTATTATGAACTGAAAGTAATGGAGGGGCTAATGGGGCTCTTGGGAATAAAAGAAAGGGTCAGCATGGGCACCAAATGGAAAAAAGAGGTGTTAACTATACCAACCCATGATAGGTAGGCACTAAATCACTATTGTAAGAAAGGACTTCAGCTTACCTAATGAGCATCCATTTACTGGGAACAAATCGAATAATCCACTAGATTAGGATTTATGTTTTACATCATGACTTGATGATGGAAGAAAGTGGGTGTGCGAGTCAAATTTGAGTCCAAAAACCCTCCCATGTCGTTAAGGCATGAGAATAGTCTATCCATGTCAAATTTCAATGCATTCGGAAACAGTTTGAAAAAATTTCAACGTTGGCCCCATTCACAGGTCATTGTTGCATGTGTCTAGTCCTAGTACAATTTCCTTGTAAACTTTGTATAAGACATTTGGAGAATGATAATTTTGAAGGTGTTAGGCCTATTCCTACACACCATGGCCAGATCACCTCTCATTGACAGTCCGTGTATTTTGAACTAAAATTCATGTAGGGGCTAATGGGGCTCTTGGGAATAAAAGAAAGGGTCAGCATAGGCACCAAATGGAAAAAATAGGTTTTAACTATACCAACCCATGAAAGTTAGGCACTAAATGACTATTGCAAGCAAGGACTTCAGCTCGCCTAATGAGAATCCATTCATTGGGAACAAATCGAATACTCCACTAAATTAGGGTTTATGTTTTACATGATTAATTGATGATGGAAAAAAGTGGGTGTGCGAGTCAAATTTGAGTCCAGAAACCCTCCCATGTCATTAAGGCATGCAAATAGTCTATCCATATCAAATTTCAATGCATTCGGAAACAGTTTGAAAAACATTCAACGTTGGTCCCATTCACAGGTCATTATTGCCCGTGTCTAGTCCTAGTACAATTTCCTTGTAAAATTTGTATAAGATATTTGGAGGATGATAATGTTGAAGGTGCTAGGCCTATTCCTACACACCATGGCCAGATCACCTCTCATTGACAGTCCGTGTATTTTGAACTGAAATTCATGGAGGGGCTAATGGGGCTCTTGGGAATAAACGAAAGGGTCAACATGGGCACCAAATGGAAAAAAGAGGTGTTAAATATACCAACCCATGATAGGTAGGCAATAAATGAATGTTGTAAGTAAGGACTTCAACTCACCTAATGAGCATCCATTCACTGGGAACAAATCGAATAATCCACTAGATTAGGGTTTATGTTTTACATGATGAATTGATGATGGAAGAAATTGGGTGTGCGAGTCAAATTTGAGTCCAGAAACCCTCCCATGTCATTAAGGCATGAGAATATTCTATCCATGTCAAATTTCAATGCATTCAGAAATAGTTTGAAAAAATTTCAACGTTGGCCCCATTCACAGGTCACTATTGCTCGTGTCTATTCCTAGTACAATTTCCTTGTAAAATTTGTATAAGATATTTGGAGAATGATAATTTTGAAGGTGCTAGGGCTATTCCTACACACCACATCCAGATCACCTCTCATTGATAGTTCATGTATTTTGAACTGAAAGTCATGGAGGGGCTAATGGGGCTCTTGGGAATAAAAGAAAGGGTCAACATGGGCACCAAATGGAAAACAGAGGTGTTAACTATATGAACCCATGCCAGGTAGGAAATAAATGACTTTTGTACGAAAGGATCTCATCTCTCCTAATCATCATCCATTCACTGGGAACAAATCGAATATTCCACTATATTAGGGTTTATGTTTTACATGATGAATTAATGATGGAAGAAAGTGGGTGTGCGAGTCAAATTTGAGTCCAGAAACCCTCCCATGTAGTTAAGGCATGTGAATAGTCTATTCATGTCAAATTTCAATGCATTCGGAAATAGTTTGAAAAAAATTCAATGTTGGCCCCATTCACAGGTCATTGTTACCCATGTATAGTCCCTAGTACAATTTCCTTGTAAAATTTGTATAAGATATTTGGAGAATGATAATTTTGAAGGTGCTAGGCCTATTCCTACACACCACGACTAGATCACCTCTCATTGACAGTCCATGTATTTTGAGTTGAAAGTCATGGAGGGGCTAATGGGGCTCTTAGGAATAAAAGAAAGGGTCAGCATGGGCACCAAATGGAAAAAATAGGTGTTAACTATACCAACCCATGACAGGTGGGCACTAAATGACTATTGTAAGCAAGGAATTCATCTTGCCAAATGAGCATCCATTCATTGGGAACAAATTGAACACTCCACTAGATTAAGGTTTATGTTTTACATGATGAATTGATGATGGAATAAAGTGGGTGTCCGAGTCAAATTTGAGTCTAGAAACCCTCCCATATCGTTAAGGCATGCAAATAGTCTATCCATGTTAAATTTCAATGCATTCGGAAACAGTTTGAAAAACTTTCAATGTTGGCCCCATTCACAGGTCACTGTTGCCCGTGTATAGTCCTAGTACAATTTCCTTGTAAAATTTGTATAAGATATTTGGAGAATGATAATTTTGAAGGTGCTAGGCCTATTCTTACACACCACGACTAGATCACCTCTCATTGACAGTCCGTGTATTTTGAATTGAAAGTCATGGAGGGGCTAATGGGGCTCTTAGGAATAAAATAAAGGGTCAGCATGGGCACCAAATGGAAACAATAGGTGTTAACTATACCAACCCATGACAGGTAGGCACTAAATGACTATTGTAAGCAAGGACTTCAGCTCGCCAAGAATACCTAACCTTATTTGTCTTTGTGTGCAGGTACTAGCTCGGGGTGTAGGAACTTGGAACTAGAACTTGGATTTCGAGCTAAGTTCTTTAAGTCAAGTCAACTTTTACCATGCCCAAAACCGAGAGACAACTTAGCTTAAAATGCAAAATTTGGCTCAAAAAACCAAAACTTTTATGAGAAAACCTCATTTTTCATGAGCTTCTCTTGGTTTCGAGAATAGTTCATTCTCTACTAAACAGGGGCAATCACGTGAAGGTGGAATCTCTAATTATACCCCCCCACCCCCTCACATCACTCTCAATTTCCCCATACCCAATATGAAATAATAAAGAACATGTAAAATACTATATTATACAAAATAAAAACATATAAAGATCATCATATAAAACACATACATGTATATATCATTCATCTTCTTCTTCATCAAACTCAACATCGTCAATATCATCTTCATCATGAACATTGTCATTTCCCCAATACCCAATCTATCTAGATTCAACAACTATAATTAAAAATGACACTAAGATTACATGAAAGAAAAAAAACATAAGAGATCTATAGTACAAATGACTCACCACATGTAGGAATATCATTGATCTTCTTCTTCATCCAACTCATCATATTTTGTATCATCATCTAGTATTTCATAATCATTGTTGAATGGATTGGCCATATCAACATCATCATCAGTACTATCATAATTTTCCATAATATCATCATCAGATATAGCGTCATCGAGAACATTATCATCTACATCATATGGTCGATCATCTTCTTCGACTTCGTCATTTGACGATACATGGTCTACCTCCTCATGTTCCTCTATATCACCTTCTAGTTCTTGAATATCATCTTATTCCGGTACATTATACTTTATAGGCCTTCCTCTTGGATCATATCTAACAACAAATGACCAACCTAGTTTATTGGGAACCTCGCAATAGAATACCTACTCACATTGGCTTGGAAGAACATAAATTTCTAGACCCAGCTCAAATGTCGGCCTTGTATTAACCATGGTAAAACCATTGTCATGTTGAATAATAGTTCTTTCAGGATCATGTTCATTTTTCTGTAAACGATACCATTTGACCTCAAACATAATTATCTTGAAGGATTTGAAGTCACACTCGATTATATCATCCAAATGTCCATAATATCTATTTTATGTTAGTCTTGGATGTTTTTCACTTCTAGAAGAAACATTAGTGACTTGAAACACTGCAGTTATCCTTGAATCGACGATTTTCTTCGTGTCATCCACCCTTTTGACGCGAAATTTTCGACCATCATACCACATAGCTTTGTGGTGCTTCAACTGCAATATTCCTGACAAGTACAAAATAAATTAATAATTAATTAACGTATTTAAAATTAATAAATATTAAAAAATAATACATTAACATTTTGTATAATAACAGAAAGTGTGGGTAAAATTTTATATTCTTACGTGTTTATCTTTTAAACCATATGCTAAATCAATCTCCCTTTGTGTAAGATTGTGATCTTCATTACGATGAGCTCTTTTAATTAATGTAGCCACCCCTTCCCATCATAACCTACCATGATGTTGTTCACATTGTTCTATCCATAGCTTCATCCAATCAAGATTGTTAGCAATGTATAAAGGTAGTGCATCCCACACTTGACCAGCTGCAATGAAAAAAATATAAATTAGTAAGAATAATGAATAATAATAATTGATGGAGGTATAATATAAATTGAAGAAATACAATATAGATAAAAATCAAATAATATAATACCTTTCACTTTCCTCATTTTACCATTCCCGAGCAAGACCTCCACTTCATATATTTTGACGTTATTGACACCCCAAATGCAATGCATATTAATTTTCCTCCCTAAATCACGAAGATAATTGCTAATATATACTAACGTTTGATATACCATATACCCCTCCACCATAGAACCCTCAGGACATGCTCTCTGTCTAACTAAAGCCTTCAATGACTTCAAGTGTCTCTACACCATCCACATTGTCCTTGTGTGTACAGGTCCACACAATTCAATCTCCTCGACCTGGTGTATGAGGTAGTGTTCTTGCACATTGAAAAATGCTGGAGGTAGATACTTTTTCATTGCACACATTAAACGAGGAATTTCTCTCTTCCAATATTTTATATCTTCCTTATGGATTTCTTTAGATGACAACCACCTACAAATGTTATGAGAACAAAATATGTTTCAACAAAKACAATATWGTATACATGAATATTACAAGTAAAACACATGTCATCAAMAACTTCTACAAYATTTTTATTACATATAAATAATAATATGTAATTCATCTGTCGTTATTTACCTCATGTAYTTTCCAAGGTCRTATATAACTTGTTTTAYGTTGTTGTCAAAGTTGTCGGGMAAAGATAGAGGTAGCACATAYTRTAACAAAACAATGGCACATTAATAAATTTWTGATTTCATATTAACAATATATTTACAAAATTTTAAAATATTACATCGATTCTTACCAATACATAACAAATATACGAAAGAAATTACCTTGATGAAGGTATGCCAGTCATGAGTTTTTAACCCACCAAATTCACCTTTCTTTGTTAATATATTCTTGATGTTTGAAGAAAATCCTATTGGAAATATAATTTTTCGAATGAGCTCTTTTACAACATTGCTTTCATCTTATTTAAATAACCATGGGAGACTATTTCGATCAACTCCATTAGTCCTATTTAAATCAATAATATTTAGCATTGCATGATTGGCTTCTTGAATGTCACTACAAATTTTAGAAATTTTTTCTTTGTCACACCTTCCATCTAAGATTATCCACAACATTTCTGTTATGGTCTTCCCGATATGCATTGTGTCGAACAAATGAGTTATTTCTAGTTTCTCATAGTAGGGCAACCTACTGAATTGTTTGAGGAAACTTTTCATTCCTCGTGGAAGTAGATCAATGCCTTGACAACCAACTATATGTTACATAAATGAAATTAACACAACAATTGTTAGATTATACACAGTAGACATGAGAATTCAACACAATTAAAAAATGTAATATATTGCATACGATGATGAATATTGACTTACATTGACAATTTGATTTGTTATATTCCAACTTCCATAGGTGTGGTGTCATTCTTCATGGTTTTATCCCACTCTCCTCTTTACCATTGAAAATATGTTTATCGGTATTTAGTTACCTATGGTTCTTAGGGAGAAAGTGCCTATATTCATCAAACACCTCATTTCCTAAACTTCTTGAACGATGAGATCTCATCCTAGGACCACAAACTGGACATGCAAATTTACCCTTTGTTTGTAGACCTAGAAGATACACATCAATGGCAGCATTAGTTATATAACAAACAATTATTTAAAAAACAAACATTATAATATCATCAACATCTAACTTATTTAAGTGCAATAGTGTGTTACATACCATAAAAATGTGTTAGTCTTGGTGCATCGTGAATTGTCCATGTAAGAATCCCATAGAATTGAAATCCTCTTTGACCTATTATTCTAGAGATGTCGTACATAGTGATGTCGTCCCATAACTTTAACATCTCATCGACAAGAGGCTCAATATATACATTCATATCTTTCACTTGGTACTTACCTAAATGGTTAAAAAATACACATAATTACTACACCTTGTATACATATATGAAATTGCGCAATGAACAAGACAAATGAAATGTTAAACATTAAAAAAACAAGATCATTATAAAAATATACTTGAAACAATCATTGCCAAAATTGTGTGCTCTCTCTTTATTGACATCTAAGGAGGAAGGTTATTGTTTATAACAAAAACAGGCCACACCGAGTAGATAGACCTGAGCTCACCAAATGGATTTACACCATTAGCTGCCAATGAAATCCTAACATTACGAGGTTCTTCTTTAAAAATTGGCCATCTTTCTTCGATATTTTTATATAAAGAAACATCTGCAAGCATTCGAAGAACATCATCTTCACTTATATTCCGTGCATCGTAATCCATAAACTGTGCTATGTTCCGACATCTAAATAGTCACTACAGGTGTGGAATTATGGGAATATAACGAAGAAACTTGTGAGGCACCTTTTTTGTTAACTGATTAGTTTGATATCTACTGATTTGACATTGTGGGAAATTCGATTCTGATGCATATTGTCCATAATATATTATTTGATCATTGGGGCATGCATCAATAACCTGATGTTCCATTCCAATTTCTTTTAGAATGGTAGATAATTCTCGGTATGTGTGAAGTAACTTATTTGGTGATGGTAAGAAATATTCACCTATCAACCTACAACAACAATATACAAAAAAAAAAAAATCAATAATGAAAATTATATTAATCATTATAAATATTGCATCCTTAATTTATACATCAATTGACACTGAAAATAAAATAAAATAAAAGTTGAAAATTGCATAAAAATGTAAAATTATGTTGCTTACATTAGGATCCCTGTCATACATGTGTTTGAAAAACCATTTGATACCTTCAATTTGACCAACAACATTACAACAGAGAGAACACTTTTTTTCGTGTCTTCATATAGGGATTCAGTGGCATTTTGAAGGATAGGTTTATCAAAAATATATTCATCATCATTGTCCTCATCACTGTCATCATTATCATCCTGCAAGTTGTCCTCCTCCATGTTGAMATCATCATCCATTGGAGCATTATAAATGTCTTGGATCAATCTATTTGTCCCATCATCATCAACTRTATTATTAATATCATCATTTTCCATASGAATAACGTGATCACCATTRTCSACACGATTAAGTTCAKCTTKTTCTTCAGTAYTATCTCTATGAAAAYRTCTMCTRYTAGRTGGCATCACATTCTTAGGATGATTTTTCTTTAATAAAAACAATGGAAGCAATAAAATACAGTTAGAGTATATCAAAAATATTATTTTGAAAGATAAATTAAAAAAAAAAACAATTAATGTATAATACCGTTAAAGATCTATAATAACTAATTACTTACCATGGGATGATATTCATTGCCCCCTTCAACATGCCCATTCTCCCTACAATGTTTTTCAACTATTTTTAAAGGTAGTCTTCTTCCATTAAAACCCCTGCATTCACAACAAGGGCAATAACATTTCCCATCACCATGAGTCACCATGTGCCACTTTAACATAACAAGCTCTCTTTTCTCATCTGGACTTGGCATTGAAATTACTTATTACAACAAATCCATTGAAACATTATAAGTACAATATAGAAATCTATCCAAATAATTTGGTATATATTTAGATATTTGTAATGAAAATTATACAACATGTTCAGAAAAAATAAGGGACAAAGCATGAAACCTAAAATAATGAAACATTAATAAGAGGAGGTGGATATATTATCACCCAAACACTATATCAACAAAAAATCCATTGCTCTTCACTTCTAGTTGGTTCTTTTCCAACTCAAGGAGGAAACCCTAAATGTAAATTTACTAAGGCAAGGATACTTAGATATTCAAGAAGTTCCATGAAATATAAGAACAAAATTAGAGTGATTGAATCTAATTAGAGTGATTGTAGTTGAATCAATAATCGTTTTACTCTATCAAAAGTGGATAAACCATAAAATCTTTCTAAGGAGTTAAATAAACCATAAAATCTGATTTAAGGAGTGAAAATAAACCATAAAATAGTTCAATAGCACCAAATTACTAAATCACACAGAAAATTTTTAAGTATTGACCTTCAAAATATCAGCTATGTAGCGTATGATCAATTCAATGTTTCCCTTCTTGAAAGAGAATTGAAATCAATATTTCATAAAAAAACCAGAACACCATTGCATCAGAACACCCGAATGATTTTCGCAACTGTAGAAAATGATTGTCGCAACTATAGCAAATTTGTCGTAACTGAGATATATATAGGATTGATTTGTCGTAAATGACTGTTTGATTCTCACACGTACCATTGTTAGTCACTATAGCGACTAACCGGTGGTTGGTCACTCTACCGACCAACTTTCAATGTTAAAATGACCAACTTGGAAGGTTGGTCGCTAGAGCGACCAACATTTGGACCTCGAAAAAAAAAGAGTATATTTAGTCCAAAAAAAGAAAAAAAAATACGACGAAATTTTAAACTGTCGTAATTTGTGCCCAATGTAGTAGTGTGATTGGGACTCAAGATGAGAAGTTGTATAAGCTCAAGTTTCCACCTGCCAGTGTATTGTATCATACTACCAACAACAATGCTATTTGTGAGCTATGGAACAAGAGGATGACACATTTTCACCATGAGGCTTTGAGAGTACTGAGGGAGATTGTGACTGGAGTGTCATATTTTAGTAAAGAGCACCAGGATTTGTGCAAGGGGTGTGCTTTGGAAAAGTACACCAAGACTTCCTTTTCAAGTAGTGACAATAGAGAAGTAGGTATACTTGATCTGATTCATTTTGACGTATGTGGTCCTATGTCTTCTGCATATTTGAGTGGTTGTTTGTACTATGTCATATTCATTGATGACTTCTCAAGAAAGTCTTGGATTTTCTTTGTGAAGACCAAAGGACAGGTCTTCAATCGGTTCCAAGAGTTCAACGCTCTTGTGGAGAACTAGACTGGGAAGAAAATCATAGTTATGAGGACATATAATGGGGGTGAGTATACCTATAAGGATTTTATGGAATTTTGTGCAGGAGAGGGCATCGGGAGAGAGTTGATTGTTCCTTACAACCCACAACATAATGGGGTTGTTGAGAGGAAGAACATGGTCATAGTTGGGGCTGTGAGAGCCATGTTACATGATCAGGGGATGCCATTTTTTCTTTGGGATGAGGCATGCTACATTGCAGTTTCTCTGCAGAATAAGAGTCCACACAGAGCAGTGGGGAGTATGACTCCTATGGAGGATTTCTTTGGGAAGAAGCCTGAGGTGGGGCACTTTAGGTTTTTTGGGTGCCTTACAATTTCACATGTCCCTTTTGAGAAGAGGAAAAAGATAGAATCCACAAAAGAGGAGGGTATATTTGTTGCGTATAATGAGACTTCAAAAGATTTCCACATATACATCCCTTCCTTGAGGAAGATAGTTGTGAGAAGGGATGTGAGATTTGAGGAGGAAAAATCCTTTAGGAAGTCATGAGGAACAGAGAGGCTGGGAAGTCAACACCTCATATTTAGGTGAGTCCACAAAAGACTTCAGTGACATAGAGTTCAGGTCGACTAGTTTCGGTGATGACTGGATCATAGGTTACATGGCCACATATGTCAGGATCATAGGTTACTGGTCCACAGGTTTCAGAATCGTATGTTTGAGATTCTACTTCAGGTTCACAGTCTTTAGGTGATGGGGTTGAGCAAGTGGAGTCCCCTCCATAGGAAACTACTTCAGAGAGGATGAAGTCCAAGTGGCTTCAAGACACTTTGAGGGAGGCACAAGGTTCAATAAGGAATCCCAGACAGGTTGTGACGGAGAGAAAACCTCCAGAGAGATTTTGTAGCTACATTGCGATGGTGAGAAACAGCAGGGAGTCTAAGCCTTCTACTTTTGAGGAGGTTGTTTTCATATAGGTATGGAGAGATGCCGTGATGGAAGAGTACAATTCCATCATGAAGAATGATGTTTTGGAGATTGTTCCTAGACATGATGGGAAGTCAGTGGCGACTTCTAGGTGGCGCTATAAACTCAAGTATGCTGCAGATGGAAGCATTAAGAAGTACAAAGCTCATTTTGTGGATCAGGGGTTCTCACAGGGTGAGGGATTTGACTATGATGAGACCTTCGATCAGGTTGCTAGATATACCTCGATCATGTCAATGATCTCTATTGCAGTAGAGATGATTCGGAAGATCCATTAGATGTATGTGAAGACTGCATTTTTGAATGGTCTCATACATGCGGAGGTGTACATTGAGAAACCATTGGGTTTTGAGGTGCATGGGAGAGAGGCTGATGTGTGTAGACTAAAGAACGCATTGTATGTGATGAAACAAGATACCAAGGCCTGGTATTCTAGGATTGATTCCTACTTACAATAGTTAGGTTTTGAGAAGAGTGAGGCAGATCCCAACTTGTACTTTATTGTGGTTGGAGAGGATCCTATCATACTCTTGTTATATGTTTATGATATTTTCATTACAGGGGCTGAGAGACTCATTACTAGCTTCAAGGAGAGCCTTGCTTCAGAGTTCGAGATGACTGATATTGGATTGATGCATTATTTTTTGGGATTGGAGGTTTGGCAATAGCCTGGACACATATTCCTAGGAAAAGGGAAGTATTCTTGTGACATTCTGAGGAGATTCTAGATCGAGGATTGTAGGCCTATGACCACACCCATGATTACTAACTAGAAGAAGCTTCATTCTTCTAAGTCACAATTGGTTGATTCCACTTTATATCGTCAGTTGATTGGTTCATTGATGTATTTAGTTGATACTAGACCAGATATTTGTTTTGCTATCAACACTCTTAGTCAGTTTATGGTGGAGCCTAGGAGAGTGCATTGGGTGGTAGAAAACCGTGTGCTTAGGTATCTTTGTGGTACAATGGATTATGGTCAAGACTATTTGAGAGGGGATGTAGTTCGGTTGGTGGGCTATATTGATTCATATTGGGAAGTATGTGTCAATGACAAGAAGAGTACTTCTGGTTGTTGTTTCAGATTGGCATCAACTTTGGTGTCTTGGTTTAGTTGGAAGAAAAAGTCAGTGGCATTGAGTTCTGTAGAGGCTTAGTATATGGCTGCAAGTCAGGCCAGTTGTGAGGCCCTTTTGCTTCACAAGTTGCACGTGGGACTATTTGGTGTGTAGTTGAGATCTACTATGATTTACTGTGATAATTAGAGTTGCATCAAACTCTCTCAGAATCCAGTTTTTCACGATAGGTCTAAGCACATTGAGATTCAATATCACTTCATTCGAGATTATGTTCAGAGAGGAGAAATGGAGTTACAATACATATCTACAGATGAGAATATTGTAGACATACTCACTAAGGCTTTGGGCAAAGACAAGTTTGTATTTTTTAGGGACAAGCTTGGGGTAGTGAGTAACACTTTCCTCGATAAGAGGGAGTGTTACAAATAATTAAAAAGTACCTTGGAAAGTGTTTCTCATCACCTAGGTGCCTAAAGGGTGAGAAAGTGCCTAATGTGGACCCTAGTCATTTAATTTATGAGATGTAAATTAAAATATGACTTTTTGGACTTAGGGAAAGTGGTTGACTTAAGTGATTTAATATCCACCCTTGATCTCATCTAATCTCAACTGTTGTATGAGATGACTCTTCACCTACCTCCATGAGGTCGACTAGGGTAGGAGGGTGCACCCTTCTAGGGTTGTTGTTCATTATTTTGAGAGAGCAAGAAGAGAGGAAGGAGGCTATTTGCAGAGCTAAGGCATGAATTCCAAGACATCTTTCTAGAATGCAAATCGAGGTAACAATAGAACAATATTTAGAGGTCGTAGAATACGAATTTCTAGAGGTTGTACCATCCTTTTGTATGCACAAAAATCGAGGAGGACAACAACAAGAATTCTGAGGAGATTGGCACGCATTCCAAGTTTTCCATAGAAGTTTTACTTGCACAAAAATTGTGGCAAATGCTGACATGACTATTTGGAGAGATTTTTGTATAGTCCATACAATTTTTGGCACATAAATTGAGGGCCGTACAACTCAGCTTTTTTTTCACATTTTTCAAGGTGAAGGCATGATTTTCAAGGTGCTGATTCTGCTTTAAATTTCGTACATCCAAATCAGAAAAATGGCATAGATTTCAAGACAATCAATATAACAATTAATTATGTGACAGTTGTACACTTGTACGGATTTCTGGCACATAAATTGAGGAGCAATTTGGGGTTGTTTTGAATGAGTTTTGCTGAAGAAATTCTAAGATAAGTTTGTGTAATTTTTTGAATATGAATCTGTTGTAAAAGAATTTTTCTCTAAAGCTCTGAATAATAAAAATGCCTCTCACTGGTTTTCTCCTTGTGGGTTTTTCCAAGGTCGTTGTTAGACCAAAAATATTTGTGAAAAATTTATGAATATTGTGTTGTTGATATGTTTTAAATTATGCATTAAATGTTGTTCAAAATCCTCATGTTTCAGTTCTGAAATTTTGTTTACATGATGATTATTTATGGCTTTCATAAAATTGGGTTTGAGCATTGAACACTGATAAAATCAACGATACTTGAAACTGGGTTGGGTCTGAAATTTTACAACTGCCACACTTGGAGAATCTCTTTCTTGGTTATGCTTGGTCATATTATTGAGGAGCTAGGTCTTCATGATGCTATCCTTGGGGAGGATCTTATATGTATGGTATTTTGGCTATTGATGGTGATGTACTGGTAATATCTTGGACTGAATTCTTCTAGAGAAAGGTTGTTAGGTTTTTTCCCAAGTTTGGGTGTCCTAGGATGAACGCTTGTGTTCTTGTGTCTATACATGGTTAATATTTCTAGATCTTGTTATTTCCACTGCATTGTTATAGTTGATATTTTCAATGTATATTTGTTCAATGATAATTGTTGTATGAAAGTGAATCTTGTTATTAATCATAAGGAAATAACTATCAAGAGATGAGAATCATAAAAAAACCAACAGGGTATCAGAGCTAGTTGAAATATTGCCACTACACAATTACAATTATAGTTACAGTTGTAGTTGCCAGTTACAATTGTAGTTGCAATTTCCAGTTAAAGTTGCAGTTGCAGTTGCAATTTCTAGTTACAGTTGCAGTGTCCAGTCACCAATTGTAGTTGCTAGTTTCTAGTTTCCAGTTTCCAGTTGCGCAAACCTTGAGATTAGAAGAAAAGATGGATGGTGCTACAAATTTCAGAGGTATGCACTTAAATATGTTTCCAAGTTATATCATTTAGAAAAGTATGAGGGTGTTTGTACAAGATGTACAAGGGCCCTTGTCCAAGCAATGACCCAAAGGAATCATTGGATCTAGTGCATTTAGAGGAATAACACACCCTCCCTAGAAATTAATACTCTAGGTTTGCATATCAGGTTTGATATTTTTATATTGCTGCATCTTAAATAAATATTGTAACCATGACAACAATATTTAGAGTTCTATTATTGCTTAGTACTTTTTCTATCAAATGTTTAGTGACACTTGAATATTGCTAGTAAAATAATCATTATGTTAATGCTTACTATTTAGTACTAATGTGCACTTGTTTGCAAGATAGAATTGATATCTTATAGGAGATGTTCTTGGTTGTTGTGTTTGTTTCGGGAAGGTTACTATGGAGGTCACAACACTAGAAAAGTGTTTCTCTCGTATTTTGTTCTTGTTTTGTTATGGGCAGGTTACCGCAAAGGAATGATTCATAACAACACTAGAAAAGTGTTGTTCCTATTTCCCATTTTATTTTATTCTTGTTCATATTTACTTATCATAGAATATTGTTCTTGTCTGCTATTTGTTTGTTATTGTGCTTGTTCCACGAAGGTCACAGGTAATATCTCTAAGAGGGATCTATAGTGACAGTTGTAGGAGGAAACATATTAGTTGGTATCTAGTTTGAGACATGGAGCAGGCTATCCAGGCATGGAGTTGTATACATGATAATATACATCCATATACCGAAGGAAAATAAGACAAAGTTAGAACCTTTCGAAAAGAAGGATACTTTTGTGGGATACAGAGTGTTCCACATGGAGATTGATGAGGAGGAGCAGGTGGATGCACCAGTGGTGCGGCATATGACCCCACCTAATACTAGTTCATAGAAAACTAGAGTTCAGAGGGAGGAAGCCCTTAGGATATAGTAGGGAGGAGCAACCTCCTAGGACAATTCATTGGATATAAGACTTTAGAAGATACAGAGGGAGAAGATGGATATAGAGATTGTACAGAATCAGAGGGAGTCATGTTTCATAGGGAGCATGGTACTCCAAGATCGATGGATACTTGATGAGCTTGGTTTTAAACAAGAATGTACAGAATGAGTCTGATCTCAAAGAGATTCAGTTGGCTCAAGAGAGATCTGATTATTCAAAGGGAGTCCCCCCCCAGATCCAAGTGGGAGAGAGACATCTCCCAGGATCGACAGACATGTTTCATGAGTTTAGGAGGTCAGACAAAAGATTAAGAGGTAAGATGATTCGAAGAGATATGATCTTTCTATAATGACATATGAGGCAACTAGTCAGGAAGACTGACTATGGATTTTGTCTCAGTCACAGAGGGAGAAGCCAATTAGGAAGACTAGACAACATGACTTACTCCAGTGACAGAGGGAGTTGGCCTTATATTTTGAGATGGAGGATCCATGTCAGATGTAATCTTGGGATTAGAGGCATGATGAGATCAAGTGATATCGTCCTCATTCAGGGGATACTGATAAGATTCGATATGATGGACTCCAAGTCCATGACTACACCTATGATGACAAATATGAAGAATTTGAGTGATTCTTCTTGATATTCATATTTGGTGGATCCCACGATGTACAGGCAGTTGATTGGATCCTTGATGTACCTGGTTAATGCCATGCCATATATTTTCTTTGCAGTCAGCACCATGAGCCAAATTTTGGTTGAATCCAAGGAAGTTGCAGTGGGTGGAAGCAAAGCATGGTACAATTGGATATGGTTTTCCTCAGGTGATGAAGTGAGGCTATAGAGATATATAGATTTCGATTGAGTAGGAGTGAAAAAGATAGATTGAGCACCTCAAGGTGTTTCTTCAGCTTGGAATCAATTACAATTTCCAGGATAAGCTGGAAGCAGGATTCTATAGAAGTCAATACAATAGAGACGAAGTATGTCACATTCAGTGTCACAAGTCATGAAGTGGTGCAACTTCATAATATTCTTGCAGGACTTCATCCAAGACATGGTACAGAACGGAGAAATGAAGCTCCAACACTTATCCACATATGACCATATTGCAGATACCCTCCTAGAGTGGCCATGATAATTTGGATGAGGAGGATGATATACATTATTAGCCATGTTTATTTTGTTAGTGATGAGCGTTGATGTTTCAACATCGCGTAGACATTCTGCCAGATTGGTCATGCACAAGGATATGCTAGTGATGATATGACCAAGGGAGAATGCCTCATTCACTCATGGGGCTCTGCTAGTGGTGATTTTCCCAGGTATGTTGATAGAATCGAGCAAAATTTATCCCATATTGGTCATGCACAAGGCTATGCTAGTGCTGATATGACCAAGGGAGAATGACTCATTCACTCACAGTGATCTGAATTATTTTCGGCATGAAATGAGAGCAGAGATATAATAAATAAATGTATAGAGATATATCAAATATCCAATAATATAACATAGATATATAATATATATAACCATAAACACAGAGATACCGTAATACACAATTTCTATTAATGAGTGAAATGTACAAAACTGTATAAATACAGAGTGAAAGACTCACTAGAATGGTGGAAGCTTATCTATGAGAAGAGATGTGATGGCTACGCTAATTCACAAGAAGATGGTTGTTACAATGAGGCTCCAAAGGCCTTTTTAACATAAAGAAAATCGAAAACTCTAATCCTAGAAGATGAAAAGCCAACAGTTTTGTGGGCCCCATTTTGGGTAGTTTGGTGTATCAACTTCCCGGGGGCGTAACTTTGGCATATGATCTCTGTTTGGGGTGCACGATAACTCGTTGGAAAGGTATTGATGAGGAGATTCATTTCATAGGCTCAATCAAAGTCTTTAGCTGTCATTGAGGTGATTGATCGTGAAAAAATTTCATTTAGGCCCTCAAAATGGCCCTGGAAGTTTGAGACCCAAAAAACTACTAAAATAGTAAGTTGCCAAAAAACTGTTTTGAACTAGTTGGAATAGGTGGGTGGTCACCGAGATCCTCTTGGATAAATCATCCCTCCTTAGGAATAAATGGTATCCATTGCGTTGAGTTCCTGAGGGAGAGGGGAAAGAGTTTGCTGAATCTGAATCTTGGTGAGTTGCTTACCTTGCTTTAGGAGTCACGCTGCTTAACTTATTGAAGACTATCATGAACCTGTTGCTGGTGGGGTTGAATCTGTTCAACCAAACTACTGTATCTTGTCTTGATTAGGTAGTGTGTAGGTACCATTGTAGGTGAAGAAACAATATCTTCTTTCTCTTCTACAATCTGCTTCTCTTGGAAAGAAAGGTCTTGGGCCAAGGCTACAATGGTTATAGTGTTTTTTTTATCACCTTTTGAACAAATTGTGAAGAGGCTAAATTTTGCAGTATGAGAGATTACCTTGTGAAACTGTTTTGGTGGGACAATAGTCATAACTACCTCTACTATCCTATAGAGATGACCCCCTAGAGTAACAATGACTCTACGGGGTCGAGACTCATAAATAGCATGGTGCTTCCACATATATGGTCAGCCCAAATAACATCACATACATCCAATGGGGAAACATCACATAATACCTCATCCTTGAAGGATTGGATGCCATATGATAATCGACACTATTAGCAGACACGAAGATCTCGTCCCTGGTGAAGCCACCCAATGTTGTATGGTTGCGGGTGTGGTGTTGTCGACAATCCCAACTGCTTGATGACCTCTACTCAGATGAGGTTCTTTTGGCTTCCACTATCAACAATAAAATGCAGCGGGGTCCCATTTACCCACATTTGTGAGTGAAAAAGGCATTCCCCCTCTTTATGATCTGCTGGTTCTTTTGGTTGAATTGTTGCAGTCGTGACAATAGCATTGGGGTTTGCGTCGATGGTATGTATTATCCCATTATTTTCTGAACCAGATTCTAAATTAGGGTTCAAATTCTTTTCTTTGATCTCGACCACTAATGATTGTTTTGAGCAACATTTATGAGTGTTGTGCCAGGGGATTTTGTGGAAATCGCACCACTTTCTAGTGTCCTTCGTCTTTCCATTACCATTATTTTCCTATGGCTTGGATTGGTTTTCTGGAGGCTAGTTATTAGGGCTATCTTTACCATACTTTGGTTGTTGCGGATTTGCAGATACAAACTCCCATTTTTTCGAGTGCCTAAATTTCTACTTGATTTTGATAGCATATTGATAGGCAACTTCAGTGATGAGATGTCTAGGAAATCCATTTCACTTTAGGTGCACCTATGCAAAGCCCTGTGGTATTTCAAAAATAGATGCCACTTGGAGTCTTTGATACCCATGTTGGTGCACAAGGTATGGAAAGTATTTTTGAACTCTGACATTGTTTGGCCCCTCTCTTTTCGCAATGTGGTCCATCTCATGTACTAGTCGTCATAGTTACCAACAGGGTAATATTGTTCCTTGACCACATCCAAAAAAAAATCCCAAGTGGGCTCGAACCCATATATTCCAGACTCCTCTGTGGAAGTTTTCTTCCAGTAAGTTTCCCACCAATATTTAACATGGGGGAGAGACTTGAGGAGTGTGAAGGTGATATTTTCCCTGTTGGAAAGATTGTGAATAGAGAAATAACCTTCTAGCAGATTTAACCATTTTTCTAGGGCATCTACATTGATCTGACCTTCAAATATGGGAATATAAAAATTAACTTGTACCTTGAAAGAAGAGTTTCCTCCAAAGTGGCTACTTTATGAAAGCACGCCTGATGTTATCAATAAAAGTTGAAGGATGTGGGAAAAATTCTCCATCATTTCGTCCCTCTGTCACGTGAGAGCTTGCCCAAGCAACAGATTAACAGAATCTTATGCTCTATCATCTTTATTTTCTTACACCATGGAGGGTTTCTTGAGAATGCGAGAGTGATTTTACTCAAGAGATACAATCTTGAGACCCAAATTTCTATACTCGAACCTCGTCGGGGACATGCACTAAAAACTAATCAAGAGTAGCCTCTCTGATACCACTGATCCAGATTATTTTCAACATGAAATGAGAGCGGAGTTATAATAAAGAAATGTAAAGATATATATAAGATATCCAATAATATAATAGATATATATCATATATATAACCATAAACACAGAGATATAGTAATACACAATTTCTATTATTGAGTGAAATGTAGAAACCTGTAGAAATATAGAGTGAAAGACTCATTAGAATGGTGATATCTTATCTCTAAGAAGAGATGTGACTACTATGATCATTCACAAGAATATGGTTGTTACAATGAGGCTCCAAAGGCCATTTTAACATAAATAAAATCCAAAACCCTAACCTTGGAAAATGAAAAACCAACAATTTTGTGGACCCCGTTTTGGGTAGTTTGGTGTATCAACTTCCTAGGGGCGTAACTTTGGCATACAATCTCCATTTGGGGCGCACAATAGCTCGTTGGAAAGGTATTGATGAGGAAATTCATTTTACAGGCTCAATTAAAGCCTTTGTTAGTATTTGAGGTTCCTTATCGTGAAAAAAAATCATTTAGACCCTCAAAATGGCCCCAAAAGTTTGGGATTCGAAAAACTACTAAAAATAGTAAGTTGCCAAAAAAGAGTTTTGAGCCAGTTGGAATAGGTGGGTGGCCACCGAGATCCTCTTGGATCAAACAGGTCTTTGCTAGTGGTGAATTTCCTAGGTGTGTTGATGTTCTCCAGGTTCCGATGGACATTCTTCCTAGATTGGTCATGCACGAGGCTATGCTAGTGCTGATATGACCAAAGGAGAATGATTTTGTCATCCACTGGGATTTTCTAGTAGTGAGTGGAATAGATAAGATTCAAGAAAAAATTATCCCAGATTGGTCTTTCACAAGGCTATGCTAGTGCTAATATGACCAAGGGTAATGATTCATTCACTCACGAGGCTCTGTTAGAGGTGAATGGCCTAGGCATAGTCCTTCTCCTGTCAAGGATTGGATGGAATCTATATGCTATCAAATGAAAATTCTATGATGGAATGCATGTGTGGATATGGCACATCAACATGGATCATAAAGACAACATTTCTATGACAAAAGAAATCCAATTATGGAGACTGTGTCCTTCATTGAGAGGGAGTGTTATAGATTCACAACTTCAGGCAGTCATTCTCCACAAGAAAGTACAAGAAGACCCATATATACCATTACAAGAAGCCCTAGGAAGAATTTTAATACCCAATAAGAGAAGTCGCCCCCACAGGAAATTAATAATAAAATTTAAGACACAGAAATAAGAATTTGACCCTAGACTTACACCCAGATTAGTATAAATACAGGACTGGCTCATTTCATTTGGATAGTCAGACAACTCCTTTTGCAGTGTGCACAAGGAAATTGCAACTGCATTTTTTTTTGGCTATTTCACTATATCTTGGTTCTGGATGTCTTGGAGAGTGCACCACACTTGGATAAGCTCTTGCTTGGTTATTATTGGTCATATTATTGAGGATCTAGGTCTTCATGATGATAGCCTTGGGGGGGATCTTCTCTATATGGTATTTTGGCTATTGATGGTGATGTATTGGTAATATCTTGGATTGAATTCTTCTAGAAAAAGGTTGCTTGGTTTTCTCCCAAGTTTGGGTTTCCTAGGATAAACTCTTGTGTTCTTGTGTCTACTGTGCATGGTTAATATTTCTAGATCTTGTTATTTCCGCTGCATTGTTATAGTTGAGATTTTCAATTTATAGTTATTCTATGATAATTGTTGCATGAAAGTGAATCTTGTTATTAATCATAAGGCAATAAGTATCAAGAGTTGAGAATCATAAAAACACCAATAAGTGCTCCATATAAATGGATTCAAGGATATCTATTCAAAATGGGACATGATCATGTGCTATATTAGTATCTAAGAGAAGATGATATCTATGATGTACTTTGTGCATGTTATGATGACCCTAATGGAGGAAAGTTTGTAGCCAAAATAACAACTCTCAACATTTTACATGTAAGATACTATTGGCCAACTCTCCAGAAAGATGTTAGAGAATATGCTTTCATGTGTGAAACTCAAACCGGGAAAAACAACATATTCTATATTCATTCACATCATACATTGTTTATAATAAAATATACATATAGGAGACAAGGACATCTAAAACCCTAATCCAATGACTTGGATGAGTCAACAACCCTAATTCCTTAACTGGAAATAGAAAATCATCGGCGAAAAACCATGTGCCGAAAAACCACCTAAAAATGGGCACAAATATAACACATACCCAACATATGGAAAATTTATCTTTATGCCTATTGAATTTGAAACAAAAACCCTCAAAAAAACAATGGATCTAGGAATTAATCTTTCTGTACCACAAAACAAAAGAGTCCAACAATTCAATGCCCTAAATAAGATTTAGAAACAACATATATCTCACACAAATATGGTCCAACATTAACGAATTTAGTGGCATGATAGATTCATCAGGGTCAAGAAATTTCAAATTTGGGATTGGGCATTGCTTTATGACTCTAGATTCAAGGACTTCAAGGGGGGAGATTAGAACCCAATGGATTGGGCCTCATGAAATTGATCAAATATTTGATAGAAACTCTGTTGGAATAATGTTAATTGACCAAATCAAGACACCAATCCTTGTAAACAAGCACATATTAAAAATGTATAAAAGATCATGAGACAAGGAGGATTTCCTTTCCACTTTGCAAAGTAAGAAAACATAAAATTGAACATGATTGAGGGAACCTCTACCCTCAATTCATAGTAATACTTTCTGTCCTCATTGAAAATAAATAATAATGATGATGATGATGATGATGATGGTGAAAACCTACAAGGTCATCATGAGACAAAGGAAATATTGAAAAATAGCTTACTAGCAATCCCCCGTCGCTAAATAAATTCTTGTAGTGAAAACCTCCATGGAGGCCTTGCAATACAAAGAAATTGAAAACCAACTTTCTTGCGAGTTCTTCACTAAGAAAAAATAAAGGGAAAAACAAAATACAATCATGTTTCTCATGCCATATTTATTTAAAAATTTTCTTGATCCATTTTCAATCCATAAAATGTTGGGTATGTGTTATATTCTTTGCACGAGTAGTAGTGTTTGAGCGCTTGCGCCGGGCGCGCAGGGGGGTAAGAGGGGGGGCGGAGCCCCCCGCGTGGGGGTTCGGGGGCAGTGCCCTCGAATTTTTTTTTTTGGGCCGACATATTTTCGTCGATTTCGGGCTGACATATTATCGTCGGGCCGACATATTTCCAGGACGACATATTTCCGGGACCACATGATATTAGGTGGTTTTCGGCACATGGTTTTTGCCGATGGTTTTCTATTTCCGGTTAAGGAATTAGGGTTTTGGACTAATCCAGGTCATTGGGTTAGGGTTTTGGATGCCGCTGGCTCCTATATGTATATTGTATTGTAAACAATGTAACACAATGTGTATCAATATAATATATGCTGGTTTTCCCGGTTTGGGTTTCCAGGTAAAAAATCTTTGTGTAATGTTTATATTTGCCATTGTATCTTTTCTGTTCTTTTCTGAATATCAATTTGCAGTAGATATTGTACAAGGTTAGAATTTACATAAAATTCTATAGAGTCATGTCACTAGCTACATGTATCAATGATATCATTTTTCCAGAAGTTGTAAAATCACACCAAAATCTATGCAATCACACTAATACTAGAAAAACAAAACTAGTAACACCAAGCCATGCAGTTCTACAACACATGTAACTTAGGTATATCTCTATAATTATTGTATTTATGCTACTAAATTACCTCTGTAGGTTATAAAGGAAACATTGTTAGGTATACAACAAATCCAAGCTATTAATTCTTCAATTCCCCAACCTATGCCAATCTCCAATTCACTAGCCTCTGAATACCAATTCACGATGTTGTTCATTATTTAATTTGGGGGTGGGGTGGGGGGTGGGGTGTTCACCAAACTTCATGTTACATGAATTGATTTAAAGTTTTCATCAACATTCATGCCACCAAGCTAACACACTCTAGAACATGCCTGTCATCAATTTGTTATCCCATATGTTGACCCATTGCCATCAAATTTATAAGAAAATATCACAAGGATAGATCATCGACTTAGGTTTATGTGAAAAAATAATAATAGTTTTTAATGCCCCATGATTTATAATTGATGTGTGAAGTTATAGAAACCACCAATGAGAATTTAAGGAGGTGATATATTTTCCATCTCCCTATCCCAACAATGGATTAGAAATAGATTTGACATCAAATAATGATAAGTGAAAATCACTAGCCCAAAGGTTGATGGTGTTGGCCAAATGAAATTATAAAGGTCTTAGCAACAAGAAACATAAAATTGTAGAGTTTTCCAATTGTATCTTATTGCAGAGTTTATTACAACCAATTGTAGAATTTGCCAACAAACATTGGAGGAGCTTAGATAAAAAAGAACCCACAAACACATTTTTAATAGGAAACAACCCTAAAATGCTACAAATATTTTAGCAAGAAGGTTGGATGATATTATTTAATAGACTCAATGGGTACAATGATGTAGTTGCTACAAAGTTATCCCACTTGTTTCACATGAATGCTACTACAGTTTGAGGATTGTCGATGGAAGTCACAAAAGAGGAAATTACTAGAGTCACAAGTCTTTCCTTAGTAGGTGGGTAGTGGTTTAAAATAAAAACATAACCCCAAAATGATAAAAGGAGCTTCTTGCATGCTAGTGAATCAATTATAGATATAGGAAAGGGGATTAAAATAAAGAAGTTATCAAGTCCTTAGGACCAGGTAGCTCTACACATTATGAGATATATCAATTGTGAAAGAAGACACAACATCATGTCATCCTATTATTTCAATCTTTTGGAGCATCTACGACATTGACAATTTGTTAGCATTCCATACTACCTAATGAAATTGCTTCATGATGGCTACAAAAGTTCAACTAGGAAGACATGTAGGTGTAACACATCATGGGTTGATTAAGCTACTGATTGAAGACACCTTATGGAGAATATGATTGAATATCACATGTGATTAGTTCATTAGTATCCCAAACAAAGAAGATACAACATTAATATTAAATGTTGAAGAACCCCCATGCATTGCAAACCCAGTGCTAATTACTATGGAAGAGGTTGAGACTAACATTAGCATATCATAAAGTAGGAGCAGAAGAAGATATCCCCATCTCACTTAAGAACCAAAGCTGATAATTCTTAGGGTTGCAGGAGAAGGGTCTTCAGTGCAATCTGAGAAATGAATACCTATCCTTGATTCTCCACAACATGAGGAGCCTACCACTTCACTAGGGGTTCCAATCATTAAGGAGAAATAAGACATCAAAAACCATGTTTCTGAATGGATGTTTGTGAGAATGAGGAGATATATTTCAAGTAGGCCGTGGAAAAGGATTTTGAAGCTTATTGTAGTCATAGACTTGGTTGAATATTTGATGAGATAAATATAGATTGTTTAGGGTGAAGTATCCAAGTGGAGGCATGGAGTTGAGTCAAGAAGGGAGGGCATCAATTCCATCCTTAAACATCAACTAATAATTTCCCATTTAGAATAAAAATTTACTTTAACCTCAATTGAGTATGTTGATAATTTAAAATCCCTCAGAAATGAAAATGCCAAGTTAATTGTTTATCTTCTTAAACAAATAGAAGGAACTACCTACAAAATGAATGAAATAGTGAGGTTAACATGTAGTAAAGATATTTCCAAGAATGTTGATGAAATGCTATCCTATAGATGATCTATCAAGGTCTATAGTCTACACTTGAAGGAGTAGTGGCATAAGTTCTATATTGAGTTCTATGTCTCTTAGACGAAGATAGATTTACAAAATCCTAAGAAATGGTGAGAATTGTATTTTGATCTTAGCTCAAATATAAGAAATCTCCTCTATGAAATTTACCTGTGTAATTGTGTACTTCTATATAAGTTAAGGTGGTCACCAAACCTCTATATTGGGGATGTGCAGCTCAAGGTAACCAATCCTAGTTGCAGATTGAAGACACAATGTTTATAGCTCTAGAACATTATAAGACTGAGAAGATGAGAGAAGAGTTGAAGGTGAGAAGGGAAGTTGTCGAATCAAGTGAGGTTTGGAAGAATAATGTGCATATGATAGTGAATTCAATTTCCTTCCTAGATTTAGAAATAAGGTAATTGGAGGTTGCTTCACTCTACATCAGACTCATTAACACCTCTATAAATGAATGCTAGCATGTTTTACATGAATCATGTGCTTTTTATCGATGGCAAGAACAAAAGGTTGAGAAGAAGGCGAGAAAGCTCAGGAGGAAGATCTATAGTGGTCGTTGGATCACTGATCCAAAGGACCTTCAACTGAATACCCGACAACCATTGGATCATTCTAAGTGGAAGGACATGATAAGCTAGAAGAGAAGCACCGAAGATAGATCGAGCCATCGATCTAAGAACATGATCGATGAAAAAAATTTGGTTCACGTCAAAAGTTGCGAGGAGGTTACTATTCGGGGAATCTCACTTCTGGAGAATTGGCAACTTGAAAGTCAAATTACTCAAAGCTAGAAATCTGAAATGAATAAGGACCATCGGATCTGTAGAAAATGCGATGAATGTTAGATAAGGGAGAACCACATCAACAGAGCACATCTACAAGGACATGTGGTAGACCAAGTTGGAAGACCACGTCAGCAAGGACACATGGTGCAATCAAATAATGACAAGTGTCAAGTTGAATTGACATTTAAGGTATGTGAAAATCATGAATCTGAGTGACACATGGTAGCTACGCGGCTCGTGACACGTCATCAAGTGACATAAGTAAGTTACGTCACTCTGGGAGTTTTACTTTGGGATTTTTACCACCAACACTTGCCCAAAGTCCTGAAGTCCTGAATGCCAAAGTCCCGAAGTGGACACAAAACATCCGATCTGAATATCACTTCGGGAGAATTCTCGATCGTTGATTTACTATAGTGGAAGGATAGTGTAAGTGGAAGTATTAACCGACAACAAGCAGTCTCCACCACTTATGACTTACTACACAGGTGATCACTCCAGAGGAAAATGGAGCAGTGATTAGCCTAAATTCCTGAAGTCCCGAACGTAGAAGACTCGAGGGTTGAAGAAAACCTAGGCCATCGATTTCCAGAAGGACGCATGGAAGAAATCTATGAAGTTTGGGTTAAAACACTCTGGGAGATAGTGAAGGAAACAAAGTTGAGATTTGAAATCCCTGAACCCCGAAGAGCCAAAGGAGTTGAGGATCGTTGATCTATAGGAGGACACATGTCAACAGATCGTGAACTCTAGGTACAAAATACACCAGAGGAAAGCAGAGAGTGAAAGCGTCAGAGCCTTGAAGTGAATATCGACCATTGATCAAGAAGGGTGCCAAGGGCCGTCGATCTGGTCTTGGTAGAAAGTGTCAAAGTCCCAAAGCAGACTAGAGCCATTTATTTGAGGAGGACATGTGGCAGGAATTTGTGGACTCTAGCTAAAAGAATTCTAGGAGAGCGTGAAGGTTGAGAATTGAAATCGTCGAAGCCTGGAGTAGCGAAGGAGATCTCGATATTTGAATCGAGTAAGGGGCCACATAATCATTGATCTGGTTGAAAGGTCAAATTACCGAAGTAGAGGCATAGCCTTCGATTAAGAAGGACATGTGTCCGTAGTTCATTGACTCTGTAAGATTGGCATATAGAGGAAAGCAGGGTTTGAGATTTGAAACTCTCGGAGCCCAGATCATGAAGTAAATCACAACTATTGATTTAGGAAGGTTATATATGATTTGCAGAACTTGAAAGGATAGATCTTAACAGTCCGTTCTGAAGCACCATCAAGATCGTGAGATCGACAGTCTTGTCGCATTGCGGGGTGAAAAGCGGATTTCCCTCAAACCACCTTTGGCCCCGCCCGCAATCACATGGTCACATGAGAGCATCACCCAAGGTCACATCAACAGAAGATTGAGGAAGGATCTAGCGCTACTAGGCTCCACGTAGGAGGTTACGCATTGAAAAAATCAAAAAGCATCTGCGTGTATAATCCAACAACGATGATCAAACAAAATCTGATCGAAGGGTTGTTGTTTCATCTTGTGATTTCTTGATCAGTTACGATTCAGTTACCCTAACTGAATCATTGTTCCTGAGTGGTTGAATCATTGTTCTTGAGCATTGGAATCATGATGCCTGAGATTTTTTGAGATTCCCTACTTGAGCATTGGAGATGTAGAGTGTAACGGATAATGAGAGAAGGAATAAAATAAAAAATGTTTTGATAGAGAGAGGTTGTTGTTTCTCGGTAAAATAAGTTGAACTATATGTGATCTAGAAGATAACAGAAACAAAGCCGAAAAGATGCAGAGATGAAGAACATAAGCTGGATAGAGAAGAAATGGTGAAAACATAAGACTGTACGAGAACCTAAGAGCATGAGAAGAATAGAGGAAGAGCATATGGAGAAAGACATCAAGTGGAGCCAAGCATGAACAAACAGAAGCAGAATAGAATTGCAGAACAAAGAAGAAGTGGTAAGCATTGAAATGTATGTATTGTTGTAAGGTCTTATTCAAGTAAAGATTTATAATCAGGGTGGTAGGGTGGTGCTAGGGAGGACTGTTTTCCTCATAGTTTCAAGTAGGTTCTTGAACACAGGGAGTTGTAGCTTCCATCTAGTTGTAGCTAGAAAAGCCAGGGTGGTAGGGTGGTGTAAGGGAGAACCATTGTTCTCTATTATATAGGTTTTTGCTTGTGTGACTGGAAATTGGTGTTTCCATCCAGTTGGTGCTGGAACACTCAAGGAGTTGGTGCTTCCTTCTAGTGGGTTCTAGAGAAATTAAAGAGTTGGTGCTCTCAACAAGTTTCATCTTGTTAAAGAAGAGGTTGTAGCCTCATTTTGAGTTGGTTCTCAAAGATTGATGATGTACAAAACATAAAAGACTTCCTATCATTCTAAGAATAAGAGGTTTTCTCCCTTTATGGATTTCCTCATGAATATATTTCTCTGTGTATGCCATATGTTTGATTGATGTCTATTATTTCTACTGTTCATGTCTTGCATAATCTCGATGATCACTTGGAAAAGATTAATAATATTTCAATAGGTATAAAATTGTTTAAGCACAGTAACAACTGATTCACCCCCCCTCTCAGTTGTCTTAGTAATTTCAACAATTGGTATAAGAGTTGGTTCCTTTTATCTAAGGGTATATACTAGAGCTTAAACATGACTAGCAATGAAGGAACTTTGACCAATAAGCCTCCTCTATTTGATGGAACAATTTTTTCTTTCTGGAAGGTTAGAATAAGAACATACATTATGGCCTTAGGTGCTGATGTTTGGGATGTTATAGATACTAGATATACAGAACCTATTGTGGTAGCTTCCAAATATGATAAGTTAGAATTTAGCTTCAATGAAAAGGCAATGAATGTTATCTTGAGTGGGCTTGCTGAAGATGAATTTGTAAAAGTAAAGCATCTTGATTTTGCCAAAGAGATGTGGGATAAACTCATTAGCAGTTATGAAGGAAATGAGAAAGTAAAATATGCCAAACTTTAGACATATAGATTGAAATTTGAACAACTAAATATGAATGAAGATGAAATAGTTAATAAATATTTCCTAAGAGTTGAGGAGCTTGTGAATGCCATGAAGGGTCTTGGTGAGAAGATTGAGGACACATTTTTAGTTCAGAAGATTTTAAGATCTCTACCAAATAGATTTAATCCAAAAGTTTCTGCAATAGAAGAACTGAATGATCTTAAGAATTTGTCTATTGATCAACTTCTAGGAACTCTAACTTCTTATGAAATGAGGATTAGTAAAGATAAACCCACCTCTAGAGAAGCATCATTTAAAGCAGATAAGAATGAGGATTCTAAACCTGATGAAATTGAAGAAAAATTTGTGAGAAGACTAAAGAAAGGACTAGGAAAGTACCAATGCAAGTTTCCCTCCAAATGTTTTAATTGTGGAAAGATAGGTCACTTTTCTTCTAAGTGTCCACACAAGAAGAAGAACCAAAACGCTGAAGGTGAAGAGAAGTACAAATCCAAGATATTTGGTAAAAAGAAGAGTTTATGTGTAAACAATGATGACTCTTTAGGAGACACAGATAGTGATTCTTCTTGTGAAGATAAGGTTAATGACTTTATGCTTATGGCCAAAGAGGATTATGATAATAAAATCATGAGAAGTGATGTTGATGATGAAGAAGTTGTGGTTGAATTGGAAGGAGAACTGATCAGTGCTCTAGAAGAAATTGCTAGACTCAGATTTAAGAAGAAAAAGAAAAAAACAATTGTTGATACAGTTTGAGAAAGACGGTAAAAAACTTGATGAAGACTTTGCCGTGCTAAAAGTGGAATTAGAAGAGGCAAAGAAAATAGAGGAAATTCTAAAACAACAGTTATCATAAAAGAAGGCAAGATGTGAAGCCTCGGAAGAAGAGGTAGTAAAAACCATAAAAGAGATGGAGAAGTTTAAAGCATTGTATCTCCAAAATCTTCCAAGCGTTAAAGCCTCAATAGAACTAAATGACATTATGAGAAAACATATATCTCCTTTGTTGAAGACTGGTTTAGGCTATGTAAGTGGTTCAAGCAACAAACAACCAGAAAGCAAAGAGTCAGTAAAGATGATCAAGTTCCAAGTCAACAAACAATCAGACCATGTGAGTAATCTACCACCAAAAGATAATAAAGACAAGATGATCCCTGATAAAAAACAAAGATATCAGAAGATGGAGCAACAAATGCCAATAAGAAGGCCATCCTTCAGGTACCAAAATTTCTTCCATGGTTATTGTTTTTACTGCTCTAATTTTGGTCATAAGATTGCAAATTGTCAAATTAAGTTTAGAGACATGCAACTGAGGAGATCAAGAAATAAATAATCTTTGCAAAATAGAACTAAACAACCAATGAGTAGACAAAGTTGCACCAATCACTTTGACCTATTTAACAATGAGCTCTAATGCTATAACTGTAATAACTTCAACCACAAAGCTGCAAACTGCCATCTGAAGAATTACAAAGTAGATCCAAGGATAAAACCCTTATCCATAAATGCCAGCACATGGAAAAAGAAAGATAGTGAAAAATGTGGTCTAGTACTTTCAGCTCAAAAACAAAAAGACCCCTGATATATAGACAGTGGATGTTCCAAGCACATGACTGGAGACAAGGATAAGTTTATGTCAATGAGTAAAAGCAAAACAGGAAATGTGACCTTTGGAAATAATGAACCAGGTAAAATCAAGGGTAAAGGGATGGTGAGTTTGAGTAATGGTAAAGGAAAACCCCAATATGTTCTTCTTGTATATGGGATGAAACATAATTTTCTTAGTGTCAGTCAAATGTGTGACAGGGGATGTGAAGTGGTGTTCACTTCCAAAGATTGTAAGATAAAGTCTATAAACTCAGTACAAGTGGTGGCTAAAGGCATAAGGATAGATAATAATGTATATGTGCTGAAAGAAGATAGAGAAGAGTGTCATCTAAGAAAACATGATGAAATATGGTTATGGCATAGGAGACTTGGACATCTAAACTTTGACCACTTAATCAAGCTAAAAAATCTTGAGGCAGTAAAAGATCTTCCAAGAATATCAAAGCCACAAGATTCTGTGTGTAAACCCTGCCAAGTAGGAAAGCTAACCAGGACACAGTTTAAATCTAAGATCTCTACTTCAACAGAGAAACCACTCCAATTAGTTCATATGGATTTATGTGGACCATCAAGACAGGAAGGAACATGGAAGGAAAACTACTTCATGTTGATCATTGATGATTACTCTAGACTCACTTGGGTTGCTTTTCTCAAAGAAAAAGCCAAAGCATTTGAGAAATTTAAAATAGTTAAATCTTTAACTGAGAATCAAACATGCAACAAGTTAAAGGCAGTAAGATCAAATAGAGGAGGAGAATTTATGTCAAGTGACTTCAAGAAATTCTGTGATAAAAATGGGATCAAGAGAGAATACACAATCCCAGGAACTCCACAACAAAATGGAGTAGTTGAGAGGCAAAACAGAATAATTCAACAAATGGCCAGGTCAATGATGAATGAGAAGAACATTGGTCAAACCTACTGGGTAGAAGCAATACACACAACAATCCATATTCTTAACAAATTCCACCTCAGAACACACAGTGACAAGACACCTTATGAACTGTGGTATGGAAGACCTGCTTCAATCAAACACTTCAAAGACTTTGGGAGTAAGTGCTACATAAAGAATAATAATGAAAACCTTGGAAAGTATGATGACAGGGCTGATGAAGGCATCTTCTTAGGATATGCTACCAATAGTAAAGGATATATATGCTTTATTAAAAGATTGCATGAATTAGTTGATTGCATTGATTTAAAGGTTGATGAAGGAGTCCTAGTAAGAGAGGTGAGCAATATTGAGTCTACTACAGAGGAAATAGTTGAAGCTGAAGATGAATAGGTCCAAAAATCAGAAAAATAAGACTCTGAGTTAGATGAAGATACAAAGACTCAGGCAGACTCAAATCAATAGTCAACATCAAATCCTTCCTCTAGAATTAATCAAAAGAATAATCCTGCAAGTCAGATAATTGGTGGTAAATACAAAGGTGTACAGACCAGGAGAAGGATAATCAAAGACATCGACCAATCACATATAGCCTTCATATCCATGGTGGAACCCAAGAACTTTAATGAAGCTAGTAAAGATGTAAATTGGTTAAAATCAATGAATGAGGAACTGGATCAGATTGAGAAGAACAATACTTGGGAGCTTGTTCCTAGACCTGCAGATACGAATGTAATTGGATCCAAATGGGTATTTAAGAAAAAAATGAATGAACAAGGAAAAATTGTTAGGAATAAATCTAGATTGGTCTGTAAGGGGTATGCACAATTTGAAGGATAGGATTTTGATGAAACCTTTGCACCAGTGGAAAGATTGGAAGACATCAAAATGTTTCTTTCCTATGCATGTCATAAGAACTTTAAATTATATCAGATGGATGTTAAGTCAACATTTATTAATGGAGATCTAGAAGAATATGTATATGTGGAGTAACCTGAAGGATTTTCACTGACATATAATACTAACTATGTCTATAAGTTGAAAAAGGCATTATATGGACTGAAACGGGCACCATGAGCTTGGTATTATAGATTGGACAAATTTCTACAGGACAAAGGGTTCAAGAAAGGTATTGTTGACAGTAATCTATACATTAAGTATGAAGGTGATGATTTATTAGTTGTTTTGGTTTATGTAGATGACATTATTTTTGGATGCTCTAATGACCCTTCAGTTCAGTGGTTTCCTAATTCAATGCAGATTGAGTTTGAGATGTCCATGATATGAGAACTGTCATATTTTCTTGGTTTACAAATCAATCAGAGTTCTGCAGGGATGTTTATCTCTCAAGAAAAGTGTTTGAAAGAGATGTTAAAGAGGTTTTAGATGGAATATTCTACACCTGTGAGCACACCTATTGTGGCTAGTTGCAAGCTCAGTAAAGATGATATTTCACCTAATATTGATCAAAGAACATATCGATCAATGATAGACAGTCTTATATACATCACATCATCCCATCTTGATATAATGGAATATGTTGGAATGGTAGGTCATTATCAGTCTGTTCCTAAACAAAGTCATTTATAATTTGTCAAGAGGATATTCAAGTATTTGAAGGGTACAATGACTTATGGTCTTTGGTATCCTAGAAATCATAATTTTCAATTAATTGCATATTAAGATGATGATTGGGCAAACTGTTTGGATGAGAGAAAGAGCACCAATGGAGGCGCATTCTTCTTAGGTGATTCGTTAGTAGCATGGCTTAGTAATAAGCAGGGATCTATTTCATTATCAACTATAGAGGCAGAGTGCATTGTTGTTGCTACCTATTGCACTCAGACCTTATGGATGATACAAACTCTTGCAGATTTGAAGGTAACTTATAATGATCCCATTCCATATCACTGTGATAACACCAGTGCCATTAGTTTCTCGAAGAATCCTGTTACATTAAAAAATGAAGAATATACCAATAAAGTATCATTTTATCAAAGAGCAGGTTACAAACAGAGTTGTTCAACTGAATTATATTCCTTCCACAGAATAAATTGTAGACATCTTTACTAAACCCCTAGCCATGATACCATTTGAATATCTCCGTCAGAAGTTGGGTGTCATCCCTTCTCTCACCTAAGAGAGTCCATCCTGTCAGGGGGGGTATGTGTTGTTTGAATATTTGATACCTCTGAAAAAGTAGTGCAACAACTCAGGGGGAGCATGTTTTCTTTGACATTGATGTCAAAGGGGGAGAAAAGGTGTGGTCTGGATGCTACAGTTGGAGATCTACGCAGAATAGTGTAGTCTTTTAGGGTTGCCATCAATGCCAAAGGGGGATATTGTTGGCATGTTTTATAGGAAGCATGTCCTTGTCATTGATGAAAAGAATAGAAGGCTGAGAAGAAAGAAAGAAAGCTTAGAAGGAAGAGCTACAATGGTCATTGGATCACCGATCCAAAGGACCTTCAACTGAATACCCGACAACCGTTGGATCATTCTAAGTGGAAGGAAAATATAAGCTAGAAGAGAAACACTGAATATAGATAGAGCCATCGATCTAAGAACATGATCGATGAACAACATTTGGTTCACGTCAAAATTTGCGAGGAGGTTACTGTTCAGGGAATCTAACTTCGGGAGAATTGGTAACTTGAAAGTCAAATTACCCGAAGCCCAAAATCCAAAATGAATAAGGACCATCAGATCTGGAGAAAATGCGATGACTGTTAGATCAGGGAGAACCACATTAGCATACCATGTCTACAAGGACATGTGGCAGACCATGTTAGAAGACCACAACATCAAGGACACATGGTGCAATCAGACAATGACAAGTGTCAAGTTGAATTGACATTTCAGGTATGTGCAAATCACGAATCTGAGTGACATGTGGAAGCTACTAGGCTCGTGACACATCATCAAGTGATGTAAGTAAGTTACGTCACTCTGAGAGTTTTACTTTGGGAGTTTTACCACCAACACTTTCCCAAAGTCCTGAAGTCTCGAATGTCGAAATCCCAAAGTGGGCACGAAAAGTTTGATCTGAAGATCACTTCGGGATCATTCTTGACCATAGATATACTATAGTGGAAGGATATTGTAAGTGGAAGTATTAACCGACAACAAGCAATCTCCACCACTTATGAATTACTCAATAGGTGATCACTCCGAAGGAAAATAGAGCAGCGATTAGCCTAAAGTCCCGAAGTCCCTAACGTCAAAGACCCAAGGGTTGAAGAAGATCCAGGCCGTCAATTTCCAGAAGGACGTGTGGTAGAAATCTGTGTAGTTCGGGGAAAAAAATTCTGGGAGACAGTGAAGGAAACGAAGTTGAGATTTGAAATCCCCAAAGCCCAAAGAGCTGAAGGAGCTGAGGACCATCGATCTATAGGAGGAAACACATCAACAGATCATGAACTCTGGGTACGAAATACTCTGGAGGAAAGTAGAGAGTGAAAGCATCAAATCCTTGAAGTGAATCTCGACCATTGATCGAGAAGGGTGCCAAGGGTTGTCGATATGGTCTTGTAGAAAGTGTCAAAGTCCCAAAGCCGACTAGAGTTATTGATTTGAGGAGAACATGTGGGAGGAATCTGTGGACTTCGACTAAAAGCATTCTGGGAGAGCGTGAAGGTTGAGAATTGAAATTGCCAAATCCCGAAGTAGCGAAGGATATCTCGATCATTGAATCGAGTAAGGGTCCGCATAATTGTTGATCTGCTTGAAAGGTCAAATTCCCAAAGTAGAGGTAGATCCATCGATTAAGAAGGAAAGGTGTCCACAAATCATAGACTCTAGAATATTGGCATACGAAGGAATGTAGGGTTTGATATTTGAAACTCTCGGAGCCTAGATCACGAAGTAAATCACAACCGTTGATTTACGAAGGTTAGATATGATCCGCATAACTTGAAAGGACAGATCTGAATCGTTAGTTCAGGAGCACCATCAAGATCATGAGATTGATGGTCCCGTCGCATTGTGGGGTTATAACATGCTCGGATATTAATTTTTCAGGAGTGGGCCGCAATCGAAACCACGATTTTGGAGAAAACATACATGGAGCTCTGTAGTGAATTGTGGGGTGAAAAGAAGATTTCCCTCAAACCACCTTTGTCTGTGCCCACAATCACGTGGTCACATGAGAGCATCATCCAAGGTCACATCAGCGAAAGATTGAGGAAGGAGCTAGTGCTGCTAGGCTCCACATCGGAGGTTACGCATTGAAAATATCAAAAAACATCTACGTGTATAATCCAACGACGTTGATCAAACAAAATATGATCGAAGGGTTGTTGTTTCATCTCATGATTTCTTGATCAGTTACGATTCAGTTACCCTAACTGAATCATTGTTTCTGAGCATTGGAATCATGATGCTTGAGCATTTTTGAGATTCCCGACTTGAGCGTTGGAGATGCAGAGTGTAATGGATAATGAGAGAAGGAATAAAAGAAAAAAAAAATTGTGACAGAGAGAGGTTGTTGTTTCTCGGTAAAATAAGTTGAACTGTATGTGATCTAGAAGATAGCAGAAACATAGCCAAAAAGATGCAGAGATGAAGAAAATAAGTTGGACAGAGAAAAAATGGTGAAAACAAAAGACTGTATGAGAACCTAAGAGCATGAGAAGAACAGAGGAAGAGAAGATGGAGACAGACAACAAGTGGAGCCAAGTATGAACAGACAAAAGCAGAACAAAATTGCAGAACAGAGAAGAAGTGGTAAGCATTGAAATGTATGTATTGTTGTAAGGTCTTATTCAAGTAAATATTTATAATCAGGGTGGTAGGGTGGTTCTACGGAGGACTATTTTCCTCAGAGTTTCAAGTGGGTGCTTGAACACAGGGAGTTGTAGATTCCATCTGGTTGCAGCTAGAAAAACCAGGGTCGTAGGGTGGTGCAAGGGAGAACCATTGTTCTCTGTTATACAGGTTGGTTCCTGTGTGACTGGAAGTTAGTGCTGGAACACTCAAGGATTTGTTGCTTCCTTCTAGTGGGTGTTAGAGAAACCAGAGAGTTGGTGCTCTCAACAAGTTGCATCTTGTTAAAGAAGAGGTTGTAGCCTCATTTTGAGTTGGTGCTCAAAGATTGATGATGTATAGAACATAAAAGACTACCTATCATTCTAAGAAGAAGATGTTTTCTCATGAATATTTATCTCTGTGTATACCATATGTGTGATTGATGTCTATTATTTCTATTGTTGATGTATTGCATGATCTCGATGATCACTTGGAGAAGATTAATAATAATTCAATAGGCATAAAATTGTTTAATCACGGTAACAACTGATTCACCCCCCCCTCTCAGTTGTCTTAGTAATTTAAACAATGAAGTGTTGAAGAGTGCATACATGAGGTGGTAGGAAATAACATAGGAGATACAAAAAAGAGAGCCATACTCATTTCTAGGGCTTGGGACAATTGTCTATAAGGATGGATTTTATATTGAGGGGCTCAAGAGGATCACCTTCGATTGGATTGGATTAAGTTTAGGTTCCCCCTCCTGCTATACCCCATTCCATAATTTAGAACATTCATGAGAACCTGATATTGAGGATAAAAATAAAAAATGGAAGGAAATTATAAAATTTTCACCTTATTATCCAAAAGAATATGAAATGTATCCCATGGCCCATGATATTAGAGATGAATGCTTCATAAAATATAAGGATACATAAGTAGATATAGCTCAAAAAGGACATATATTACTCTTCTTAGTTGAAATGAGCAACACTCCATAGTTGATTTCCGGGAAAATCCACTACAGTAGTGGGCTTACTGCAGAAAATCAATGATCGTACGGAAAACAAATCCCAAAGAGAACACATAGTGAAGATATTATAATTGACTCGATTGGAATAACTAACTATCTTGAGGAGAAGCAGGATAAACTCACCACTCATCCTACGTTTGATGTTGTTCTTGAAGTCCATAATCTCCTCACTCTTTTTCTATAGTTTCCTTTGCAACTTGCAAGAACCTCTAACATACAAGCCTACAGAGCGAGGTAGTTATACTAATAACTGCCCATTATTCCAATCAAATATAATAGAATGATCAAAGTAATTAGTACTCTACAAATCATATATGGAATGATTTCAAATTAAAGATTACACACACACTGCTTTTCAAAGGAATGAGTTTCCATAATTATTCAACAGTTTTGGTAGTTACACTTTATACCTATCTTGTGCGACACTTCCCTATTGAAAGAGACTACAGGTACCTCCACCCAAGATATTTATGTAAAGGTTGGCCTTTACCTTCAATCCACCAACAAGCTCAAAGAGAATATAAGGGAGACTCTTAGCATGATAGGGAGACAATCAAAAGGGGCTGTAAACAAGGGTTTCCAGATCAATACTCAACAACAATACATATGTGTATGGGCTTACATACATGGAGGGTGTATCCAAATGGATGTTTTCTTAGGTATGCAATGAATCGTTACCTTTCTCCATGAGCCAAATGACCTATTTATGCCATCTCTAGTTTCTTAGAGATGGTTGAGTATGGGTAAATGAAGTTAGGAAACTAACCAAACATGTAACTCAATATTTAATTAGGAAAAAATATAAATTTTTAGGCATTTATTAAAATGTACGTGAGTGTTCTTGGAGCAACCCACGTATACACATGCTGCATAAATGTTAGGGAACATACAACTTCCAAAAACATGTTTTTTAGAAGGGTTCAAGGGGGTATGGGGAAGATTTGTATGTAAGTAGGATAGGGACTAGGCCAATAAGAGAATCAATGCTTCAATGGTGGGGATTGATGCTATAAAAATAGTTATTCTTTGACTCAACTATAGCAATATAAGAGAATCATCATAATTAGTAGAAACAAAATAATAAATCGAAGAAAGGCCAAAATGAGGGAAATAAGTTGGTGAAAGTAGTAGTTGATAGAAGGACATCCTAATATATAAGTTGGGGGTATGATGGCTCCTAAATTGGTCCATATTGTTGATCAATCATTTATACCCATTTGACTCTATAATATTGAGTTTTTCTCATTACTAAGCTTGATAATTATTGTGTTGACCAATTTTGTATCCATTAATAGTTAGTTGATTAATTACTTACAATGGTTAATTTTTGTGGTATGTTATGAGTTATTATATGGATATGCTTGATTTTTCCTTATTTTTTATCACTAGGATAATGATGTGCTTGTTGATGAATTTTTATTTCCATAGCCTTGATCACTACCATGCATAAAGGTTGTTTTAATTGTTTTCATTAGAATTTGGTGCTCACCACTAATGCATATCCTAACTACATCAAAGAGAAAGGTCAAGTGGGTGACAAAATACCTTCTATTTTTTATCCCATATGTTCTCATTAACTAAAAGGAATGCAACACTACATCTAGTGGAAAATTAGGGCACAGATGGTTTACTTTCCCCTACAGTCTAAATAGGAAGACATAAAGGGCTATAGAAGCACACATTCCACAACACTCTAGGTTGAGAAGATGGGGATTCAAGAATGGTCACCCATTCCACAAAATCTCATTAAGGAATTCAACTAAGAGAAAGAGTGGCTCTATGATTTCTCTAGTAGGTCATCCTTCCCAATGTTGAAGGAGGATCATGTACCCTAGAATCCCATTCCTCAATAAGTTTCCATAACTGATGAAGAGAAAGTTAGTGATTCTGGAAGTTAGACTATTAGAACATGGATTTGGAGTTCCTCAATATATTCTTAGGAATCGAAAGCCTCTTTAGCATAATCATTCTCATCTACAACTTGAGTTAGGGTAGACAATGATAGGTTTTGAGTTGCATACAACTAGGGTTAGACAATTGTAGATTTGAGATTGTAATTTTGAAGTTTCTTAATGAAATAAAAGATTGTTATTATTATGAGATAATCTAAGTTATTTAGGAATTTATTTACCAATCCTCCTCAAGTAGGGCCTACTTTAAGACACTACTAGTAAATTTACCTTTCTATGCATCTTTGCATTTTCATTTGTAGTTCATTGTGTTGTTATTTTGAGTTCTATAGTTAGAGTATTTATGTTGCTATGATTATCCTTTCAGTAACATAACATGAGCATGTGGTTGGCAATAGGAACTATTGTTTTGTTTAGCATGTCATATATTAGGTTTATTTCCAAAGCATTGGATTTACTATTCAGTAATTAGTTCCTCTTCCATGGAATTAAGTTTCGAGCAAGTTATTTTTTGGAACATATTTTTAGTTTCAAAGAGTTATAGGGTTTTGTAGCACCAATTGATGAACCAAAGACATTTTATTCCTAGATGAATTTTTTTATATAACACTAGAACCTTCGTGTAGGAAAGATGCATATAAAACACATGTAGTTTCTGTTCCTTAAAATAATTTAATACATAAGCATTTCCATATCTTTTTACCCTTGAAGGTTGCATAAATTTTGCACAATGGTTCACAAGTATACAATTCCCCTGGTAGCTAATATAAGTGTGTTCCTCTTGGATTTAGAAGGGCCTCAGTGTATGAGAATATTTATCTCACTCGAACTTTTACTGATAAGACATCCACTTTTATTGGTACACATTTTGCAATTTGTTGTGTCTTTTAAAAGTGAAAATGTTTATGGTCCAAATGAATGATAATATTCTTACCCAAGCTTCAATGTCACCATTGTTTAACAACTTGGAACATTGCATAAATCTCACATGGTAGGTATAATAGTTCCTAACGATGTTGTAAAGATTCATAGTAGTATGCAATTATGTTTCTATGTTGGAGCATGACATGGATTTCATACTCTAAGGTTTCAATCATATTTCAGAGGGTTTATGTATATTAGGGAGTTGTAGTAATGACATGGAATATAACTTATGAATAAATTATTCATTTTTTTTTATGCATCATATCCCATTGGAACTCATATTTCTTGATGTTTTTGTACAAAACATAATTGAAAGGGTGCATGCCTTGGTAGAATCATAACACACTTTGCTAGAAATTGTCTAAGTCCAAACAACTTTGCAATTTTTTCAAATTGGTTAGGTTAAGTGACTTGTAAAGGACATTAAACCTCTCTAGATCCATGTGCATCTTGTGCCATAAAAAATTAAACAAAGGTATCATGTTTGCTTCTAAGTTGACAAATAGTTTATGATCACATAGGGTTTTTAGGATTGTTCCAACATTTTGGAGGTGTTCTTCCCATGTCTTGCCAAAATCCAACACATGATCAAGATAAAGCATAACAAGTTTACCTATGAATGTTTACAAAAAAAACATTCATAATCCACAAGAACATTGTAAGAGAATTGGTTAAGTTCAAAGGCATCACCAACCACTTATACAGACTATTTTTATCTTTTAATGTGGCTTTCCAAATATCCTAAGGATTAGAAGGAATTTAGTGGTAGCCAAACTTCAAGATGATTCCTATGAAAACATTTTCTCCCTTATGAGTTTCAAGAATATTGTTACTTGATGGAATGGGTTACCTATTATTCATTTTGATCTTACCCAAGTAACAATAGTCCTTGCAAAGGCACTACAAACCATTTTTCTTTCATGCAAACATGATCAAACTACCACATAGTGATGCACTTGAGGTAATGTGTCCTTTCTATAAAATATGTTGGACATGTCACCAAAATTATTCATTTTCTATCAAGGATTAATGATAAAGAATTACTTTGGGAAGCGATGCTATGCGAATTAGATCAACATTGTGTTGAACTTGGAAATGGAGTGGGATTATACTAGGATGTTTGAATGATGTGTATTTTTCTAGAAGATTGCCATTTTTTTTATGTTGTACAAGGTACACAATAGAGGAAACTTGTATGGGAAAATAAATCTGCACATGAATATCCTTTGATGCTCAACATTTAATTAAATTTAGTATACAAACAATTAACTTATATCCACTTTTATCTGATAATTAAAGAAATGTTCAATTTGGGATTTATATCAACGAAATAAAAAAGTCTCACGTTGATGTTAATGCCAATGCTTCGATGGTGTGACTCATATATTATATGCCTTTCCTACAACTACAATTGTCATTATAGTACATTCTCCAAACATTTAACATCATATGTAACTTCATCCTTCCAAGGATAAATGCTATAATAAAAAGTGCAATCGTGAGTGACACATAGTTTCTTCTTTAAAATAAGCCATTTGATGTTGTATGGACGTGGGAGGGTTGTGTTGTTAATTTGAGTCAATATATAATGGTCAAGGAAATGAAATCCTTTTCACTCCCATTGTCAACAATGAAGTGTTGAGGTGGTTGATTAACCCACACATGACTATGGAATAGATAATATTTTTATCTCTCCAATTTTGTTGTTCTTGATAAGGGAGTTAAGTTTCTTTCATTCTAAAAACAATAATCCTAGAGGATTTGATTGTAGAATTTAAGGTCTCAGTTCCTTTGTCTTGAGCTTGTGTACCATGATTTACAAATTTCATTGAAAGAGTGTACCATAGAAAAAAATCATATTTGTCATGATCTAAGGTATTATGATTGTCATGCCACTTAGTAGAGTCCTCATGATTCTACTAATGATGACTCATTAGACCTTTTGTTGGTGTATATTGTTTCTTGGTTTGCATAGTGTTGCCTGGACTGCATTTCAACTTTTTCCTTTTTTACCATTTTTTGCAATTTTTAGTATTGTGTTATTGGTTAAGTCGATCAATAGAAGGGTTATTGCATTATTTGGGCTTGTGCTTCAACTTAATATTCATCATGAACCTGTGGAAATCCCCAAGCATGTTCATAGTAAGGATTCTAGCATTTGATTGATGTACTATTATGATCTATGTTTGATCCAAATTAGATCAATAAATGATTTTTCATCTATCTCGATACTTTCCAGGTGGAAAAAATTTGAGGAATCGACTTGCGAGGCAATTTAGCCACATGCCCCAGTTTGGAAAATTGGGGTTGGAAACTGTTTGAAATATTCTAAAGCCATTTTGAGGCATCAAACAACATTATTTTGGTCCAAAACATTGTTTGGAGGAAGATTCCATATTATACACACTGAGACCTTTCCAAGAGTGCAAGAATCACCTCAATCAGAGTTTGTATGAGAAAGTTATCAAGATGACCTACTATGTCAACCAACATGGTTTGAGTGGATATAGTGTTATCCCCCATTACTCAAAGATATGGGGCTAGCCATGTGTATACTTTCAAGAATATTTTAGAAGGTCTAACCTTATCATTGATTGAGGGTTGAGGAAGTTAAAACCCTAACCCTATATGACTATTGGTCAATGTTAAATACCAAACCACTAGGAGGAAAAGGGGTTCCATTCTTTAGTATTGTACTTGTTCCATAGCTGAGAAAAAAATCTAGGAGTGGTATTTTGAGAGAATAATAGAGGATGAGGGATATTTTGTAGCATCCTTTTAGGCCACAATGTCATAGGCAACTCCATAGTGAGTGCCCATTACTTTTGTATTAACATTTTGGTAAGTGAAGCAAAGAGAGAAAAACATAGGCCTCACCTGCGAGCTAGGTTTTCTCCCATATTGAGTTTCCTCAGGTAAATCTTGTGTTTATTTGTGTGGATGATGTTCTTTCATTTTCTTGTTCTTTTATTTTCATATTTTAGTTATTTTCTATAAAAAATAGAGCTATAAGATAGAGATAACAAATATGGGATCTAAGGAAATAAATTGCATAATCTAATATTTCAAAATAATATAAGATCTATTTTGATGAAATATTATAGTGGAATACCCATGACATTTTACATATCATATTAGTATCAGAGATGGGTTTCTTTGGGGAATTTTTGGAAAGGTGCAAGATCTAGGAATTGTTTTAAGAAGAAAGTCACAAAACCCTAGCCATGGAGGATGAGTCTGTTCACAACAACCATCGAGATCCAACAGAAAAGAGATTTGCGAGGTTAGAAGAGAAAGTCATTGATATATATTGCAATATGACCCTCCTCATGGTAGCTCTACAAAACAAGCTTAGACCATTTGGGGATGTTGGAAGCTCTAACTCAAAGATTGGATTATAGGGGAAACTGAGAGATAATGAAGACCCAAAAAATAAGTTGAGAAAAGAGAAGACAAGTTCCAATTCCATTACCACTTCACAATCTTTATTTAAAATGGAAGAAAAAGAGGATATCAATCCATACCAAGGTGATATTGATGCATTAAAGTTGGATATGTGGTTGTGGCAATTAGAGGTCTATTTCAGTGTTCACAATATATATGAGGAGAAAAATAATTTGTTTTCCTGACTGAAATTAGAGGGTCATTCATTAACTTGGTGGGAAATCCATACATAGACACTTAGGATAGAGGGTGATATTCCAATGACTAAGTGGGAGGATTTTAAAACCTTCATTAATCCAAATTCTACCCTATCATGTATGTAGAGGACCAATGGATCCATTGGCATTACTTAAAGCAAAGGAGAGGGATGAGTGTGCAAGAGTACACCACCAAATTTAGAAATATAGCTATCATGCTATGTATCTCTCCCAAGAACCCATATGTACTCCTCAAGTATCTAGAGGGTTTAAATAGTAATATCGTTGGTCACCTTGAATTAAAGTGTTGGAAAATACATCCAGAGATGAACCCTATGAATCGTAAGAAGGATGCCAAGAAGAACCTTCTAGCCATATATTGTGGAAATTAGGTAGAGAGTAGCTCAAACATGGATGAGAAGATTTCCCACACTTCATTGCATAAGGAGATGCATATGAGTAGCCTTCATCACAAGGAAGAGAAGAAGATGGAAAAACTCTTCCGTATCAAGATCTAGGTTAAGAATGCCAAGGAAAACACTCTATTAGATTCTGATTCGTAGGCCAATCTCATAGCAGTTGATCTAGTCAGCAAGGATGGTTTGGAAGTTCATGATCATCCAAGCCCATATCCATTGAGGTGGGTGAAGAAGGATGAAAAAATCAAGGTCACAAAACAATGTAAGATCAAATTTTCTATAAATGCATATTTTATTGATGAGTAAGAGTTAGATGTAGTACCCTTGGATGTGTGTGGTGTAGTGTTTGGAAGACCCTACACGTATATAAGGGATGTAATATTCACGTGGAGAGAAAACCAGTACCATTTGATCAAGGATTAGAAGTCCTAAATCATCAAGGCACACAAATGTAAATTAAATATCTCACTAGTAAGTGCCAACAAAGACAAAAGGTTGATTAGTTCCAGTAAGAAATATGTGTTTCTTTCCTTAAGGGAGAATCATCTTAGTGATGAATTGGTAAGGATAAAGACATCCTTGGAGGGATGTACTAAGTAGAAAAAAACACAATCAAAGGATATGGATCTTTGAAGGTTCTTTCATCATCACTTTCCTCCTGCTTAGGATAGGGACATTTAATGGCAAAGTGCCCAATTTTTCCATAGTTGAAATATATTAGAGGAATATTTCCTTTGTACTTCCCAGTCCCTTTCTTGAGTTTATTCATGAAGTTGGAAATTTCTTCATCAAATATATCTGATAACTCTTCATTGGTATTTTTCTCCTATTTCATCTTTTTTTTATATGCCTTAAAGGATGTTTCTCCTTTTGATGGTTTTTAGTTCCCTATTCTCATCTCATATGTTGTAAGAATTCCATGGAGCTGATTTATTGTGAGTTTGTCAAGTTCTGGTCTATCTTCAATTGTGGAAATCTTGGCATCATATTTCATAGGTAATGACCTTAAGATATTTTGTACAATAGGTTTATCTATAAGTTCTTATATTGCTTCTCTGATTGAGTTAACTACCTCATCTACCCTATGAAGGCATTTGGCAATATTCTCTTCATATTTCATCTTCAAATTTTCAAAATGAGCTTTGTAGGTTTGTAGTTTGGCTTCCTTGACTTTGCTATCTCCTTCATATACAACCTCCAGTTTGTGCCATATCTCCTAAGATGACTTACAATGCACTAACTTCACAAATATAGCATTTGTTAATCCTCCTAGAATGACATTGATTGCTCTTTAGTTGTCATTGCAAATCTTGTTTCCTGCAATATATGTGGGTGAAGTAGTTGGTGCAATGTAACCATATACATCAGATTTCCAAACATCAAAACCAAGAGCCAACATGTAGCTTTTCATTCTTATTTTCCAGAGAGCATAACCACCTTCGTTAAACAATGGTTCTTTGTTGGAAAGCATACCCCCTTGCTAATCCATTTCTTTTAGGATCTACCTTCTAGTTATTAGACTATGTTGAAGGTACTAGCTTTGATACCTTGGAATACTGAGAGGGGGGGTGAATCAATATTACTTTTTTAAACAATTAGTAATTACTTTGTTATTTTACTAATCATCACAATAGATTATCAATGGACTTGTATTTAAAATCAATTATATAAATATAATTAACAAGAATTAGAAGGATTTATAAAGAGTAGTCTGAGATTGTGAAGGAAAAAAATCCTCTTTATAGAACCAACTCTTGGAGACAAAAATCCCCTCTTTCAGGGCACCAACCCTAGGAAGCACTGAATCACTTGTTTTAAGGCACCAACCCTAGGAAGCACCAACTCCCATGTCTTTAGGGCACCAACTTTAGGAAGCACCGACTCCCTTGTTTTTCAGGGCACCAACCCTAGGAAGCACCAACTCCCTTGTATTCACACTTTACTTAGTAAAGGATATGAATCCTTCCTTGCTCCTCCCTTCCACCCTCACTGCATAAGTATCATCAATTTTTGTTCTTGGACTCTGCTTCTACTTTTGATCTTATGATCTGGACTGCATAGACACTTTCTTCTCACTATTATTTCTTGTTTGTATAGTCTTCCAACTGGTGTGAATTTGAACCATTGCATCTTTTGACAATGAACCATTGTACCATTTCATTTAAATGATAGTATTAAACTTTAAATAATATCATTTTTACTTTTTATTCTTTATTCATAATGCTCATGTTTTAACTCTTATTTAATCAAGATTGTATATTGATTCATTAGTCTACATATATCAAATTATTGTAAATTTGAGTCTTAATCAATAGGCTCTCCCTTCTCCCGTATGGGGTGACAAGTGACAATGGAGTGCCAACTGTCCCCGCACTCAGCCAAAGCTTAAATGCTGGGCGTGGCATCCACACCACCCTCACTACGGATGGAGGGCCGCATTAAAACCAATTCTGCCATGGGAGGACTATCCCCTCGCGCGAGCATTAACGAGATTAGCCATAGAATTGATAAAGGAGGTTATGGGATCACACAGATGGATTATGAGTTTCTCTCTGTTCCGGTCTCGGCTCTGTTTTCCATCTGGAGGCCCTGGAGAATTGATGAGTGTGTTTCGAATTGGTTACTCTCTGCTTTCTGGTCTGTGTATTCTCCCGGTCTGGATACTTTTTGGCTCGCTTTCAACACCATGCCGAGGAAGCGCGGAACGCCTCGTCGCGGGTCCGCATGGTATGCCAGTAAGGAACAGAGGATGAAAAAAGAGCAGCTAGAACGTGCCTTAGCAATTGCTACTGCTCTGATGAGAAAGAGAGCTYGCGYTGARGAGGCARCTCTGCTCTCCACCATAGCYGAGCAAGGTGGGGGTTGCAGYAGTATGAACACAACTGYRTTAGAGGGGAGCAAYGAGGAGCTATACCCGGCMTGCATAGTTGAAGAGGACCCAACTCTGGCGGACCTGCCGCCAATGGAGCTGATGAGTGAAATTGGGAGCCTTCGCGGTGAGGACTACAATTTCGCTCCGGGGGGGGATGCCTTCCCTCCTGCCTGCATTGTGGAAGAGACACCCAGGCCTGATTTGGATGACGAAGTTGACGCTAGAATTTCTACTGCGAAGGAAGGCTGCTGGGAGGATGGCCAACACTACGCGAGAAGCGAGGACGTAGGTGGAGGCGTGCATGGGCCTCTTCTCTGCGAGGAGCACTTGTCCTTGGTATTTGAGATACGCAGCCACTTGGCTGACCTGGAGTATCGTGCAAGCTTGATGAGCCAGCGTTTGGATGTCCTTCTGGATGCATACTTTGGAGCTCCAGCTCGGAGGAAGTGTCCCTGCTGTGCACAGTCTTTTGCCTTCCCGGCCGGCCCCACTGATGACAGGTCACCAGTCACTTAGGTCTTTTATGTCCTATGGTTTTAGTTATTGCTACTGTTTTTATGCTACTATTTTATGTTTTCTTAGACTTTGGGCACCTGTCCTGGTTTCCTCCGGGCAGGACAGGTGCCAATAGATTACAGCTGTTTATGCTTGGCGTCAATGTTGGTTTCCGGTTTCCGGCAGCATTTTGACAGTTTCAGAATCTTGGTTTTGTACATTTTGTTACAATTTTTGATAATATAGCATAGAAGGCTCTGCCCTTTTTTATTTAAAAAAAAAAATAGGCTCTCCCTTCAAACCAAAATTCGTGTGACTGCGAGCTCGAATTCATGAGCTTATCCATTCCAAGCATTGTTCTGTTAGCGCTTTCTTCTTTCGCCCCTATTATTCTACATGGGACTGTATTCAAATGTTCAATGGATTATTTACTTCTATCCCCTTTATCTTATTTACCTTATCATGTGACCGGTGTTGGAACCAGGTTCTCCAAGACTTTCTCCTTCAGGACTTCATCCTTTGCAGTCATTCAATCCTCTTGGAGTACATTTCACCGAAGTGCGTATACAGTATTCACTAGTAGATCGAACAATCAATATTTAATATTCTATTGGATGGGTGATCCTGGCTTATCTAGAGGCTTCAAATAAATCAACGGTTAGGACTTAATCTACAGTTGAGTGGATGATTCTTGTTCACTTCGGGACTTCGGCGTTTCGGGACTCTGACCTTTGTAGTCTTCCAAATATTTCAGAGAAAATTCCGCCGAAGGGTGTATCAACACTCCCTGCTTCATAACAGTCACATGTCCAAGAGCTAGGACCGTAGACTTAGAAAAAAAGGATCTCCTTCTCTCTACGTATTCGACTATTCATGACTCTAGGACTTCGGGCTACTCAAACTCTAAATTAGTCCAATCCCTCCAGAGTGTTTACCTACCGAATAAGTCATAAAGTTGTGGTGATTGCTTGCTGTCAATTGTTAGTACACCTTACTCTATCCTTTCGATGTACTGATCGAAAGATATTCTGGTGGATCGTAGATCAATGGCTAACATCAATTTGTGACTTCGGTCGTCGGCACTTCAGGCAATTTTAATGGTAGGAGAAGCTGGTTATCCCCAGATGTTGTAGTCCCGAACTAACGTGGCATGATGACGTCACCTATGATGAGGTGGACCCATCGTGGGTGTGCCACGTATCACCCTGATTTGTGACTTTAACAAACCTTATGTGCCATATGTATTTTGACACTTGTCATCATCTAATTAGGCCACGTTTCCTTGTTTACGTGGTCTTGTTGAATGGGATTTTTACTTTTTGTTACTTCATAGATTTGAGAGTTTTGACACTTTTATACCATCCTTCGATCATTTTTGAAGTGTCGAATAGATCTATCACCATAGATATTTCCTTGTCTTGATTAGATGAACTTTGTTTACTCCAGGAATTCATGCCTTTGGCCCCACTTATCGCATCCTTCTATTATGCTTGATCAATGGTTGATGGGATTTCCCTTCTCTTCCTCTGATTCGATGGTCGACAAGAGTTCGTGACTTCAAGGCTTCGACCTTCAGGTAAACTTACATGTTTCAGACTCCTTTTCACTGGAGTGGTCAACGCCGAAGTTGACCACCTTTTTTTCTTTAGTGTGATATGACGATTCAACATTTCCATTCTAGATCGATGGTCAATGCTTAACTCTAGATCAAATCTTGATCTAACGGATGGGAAACCATTTGAAGCTCCTTCTTGATCAACAATTGGCATTATTTCGTGACTTCGGTATTTCATGGATTCTTACTTGTTTCGAGTAATCACTGAAGTGGCGAAGCTCTGGAGTACCGAAGCTTTCTATCTCATGCCTTATCCAACAACTAAGAATTGACCTAAATTTTCTCCATTTGATCTGATGGTTGACATTTAGTTCACGATTTCAGAGGTTTCAAGACTTTGTGTCTTATTCTTATCCTATCCTTCCACTTGATTCTATCTAACGATCAAGATAGATCCTGAACTAATCTAACGATTGTTGTAACTTGATCCTTTACAAGGGATTCTTCTGTGCAGGCCTGGGATTCTGTGTGACCTACTACGTTATCTCTCCAGAGCTTTGATCTCATCACCTGAACTTTGATGACATCAATAACAATATCATACCATTGCATCCAACAATTGTGATATAGTTCTTGGGGAAGAATGGCTATGCATTTTGGGACCAGTCACCATGGATTTCAAGGAATTGTACATGTGATTCACATAGGAAGGGAAGAAGCATACCCTCAAGGGGTTAGCTCTAGTTCCCATCAGATTATAAACTCTCATCCTATGGAGAAGTTGTTGAAGAAAGGCCATTCGGGTGTTATTTCATAATTCAATTCCATACATGTAGTCAACACCACACCACCAAAAAATCACCCAAATTTGCAATTGGTTCTCTCTAAGCATCAACGCATATTTGAATTCCACGAGGTTTACCACCTTCACGTAGATAACATGACCATGGTATTCCCTTCATTCTAGGTAGTCAACCACCCAATGTGCGTCCTTATAGGCAACCTTTTGCACAAAAAAATGAAATTGAAAAAATCATTTAGGAATTGTTGGAGGCGGGAGTCATATGTCCTAGTACTAGATTTTATTCATCATCGATGGTTATGGTATTAAAGAAGGAAGGTACTTGGAACATGTGTCTTGATTTTTGAGCTCTCAATAAGCTGACAATCAAGGACAAATTTCCTATTCCAGTTCCTAATGACATCTTGTATGAACTCCATGGAGCCCATATTTTCACAAAATTAGACCTCTGCTCAAGCTACCACCAAATCAAGATGAAAGAGGAAGCATTCATAAGACAACCTTTTGTACAGATGAAGGTCAATATGATTTTTTAGTGATGCCTTTTGGGCTTTTCAATGCTCCACCAACCTTCTAGAGCCTCATGAACAAGATCTTTAGGCCCTTCCTTCACAATGTTTTGCTAGTGTTATTTGATGATATTTTGATCTACAACAAGATATGGGAATCCCATATCAAGCATGTTGATAGAGCCGTTCAACTCCTATAGAAAAACAAACTATTTGTAAAATTCTCCAAATGTTCTTTTGGAGTGTTAGGGGTTGAATATTTGGTTCACATTGTCAGCCATAAGGGAGTACGAGTTGATCCAAAGAAATTTGCAGCTATGAAATATTGGCCATCTCCCAAAACCTTGAAGATCTTGAGAGGATTCTTAGGCCTGATAGGGTACTATAGGAAGAAATTTGTGAAAAAATATGAAAAAATTGCATCTCCCTTTACCTCTCTACTAAAGAAGAATTCCTTTGTTTGGAACGAGGTTGTAGAACATGCCTTCCCATCTTTAAAATATGCCATGTCCAAAAATCCATTCTTAGCAGTGTTAGATTTTACTAAGATATTTGTCTTGGAATGTGATGCCTCTAGCTGAGGTCTTGGTGTAGCATTGATGCAAGAAGGGCACCCCTTAGAATTCACCAGTAAAAAATTATGTGACCACAACTTGGGTAAATCTACATATGAGAAAGAAATGATGGCCATCCTACAAGCTATAGAGACCTAACACCCATACCTCCTTGGGTGACACTTCCAAATCAAGGTTGATCATCACAGTTTAATGTACTTTCTTGAACAATGGTTATCCTCACTAGATCAACATAAGTGGGCCACCAAGATACTAGGGTATGACTATTATATTATCTATAAGAAAGGTAAAGAAAATGTGGTTGTTGATGCCATATCTTGACAATTTGAGGACGATGGATCCCTATTCGTCTTATCTTTACTAGGTCCAGGTTGGTTGGAGGATGATCATACTAAATGCGTCACAAATGAAACTACCCGTCAACTCATCCAAAGACTTCGGGATGATCCCAACCCTCCTAAGGGGTATACATGGAATTTTGATACATTGCGATGTAAAGGATGCATGGTTCTCATAAATAATTTAGCCTTCAAAAAATAAATATTAGAGGAATTTCATTCATCACCTATAGTTGGTCACTCTAGATTTCATAAAAAACATGAACAAACTAAATGCTCATTCTTCTAGGAGGGGATGAAAAATGGCATTCATGATTTTTTTGCCACATGTGACACATGCCAAAGACACAAAGGGGAGACAATAAAGACACCAGGGGCACTTCAATCGCCAATCCCAATACATATTTGGGAAAAAAAAGTTATCGACTTAACGAGAATTGTGACCCCAAAACAAGAATTATGGCCCAAAAAACTCATATTTTTGGGTCAAAAACACCGAAATCAACCCCCATTTCAAAAAGTAGTGCTACCAGTAGCACCCCTCTTTTGTTTGGTGGCTAAAATTGTGACTTGGTTGAAATCATGGCCTTGACGGTCGACAACGACCGATATCATTGAGGGAAATTGACTATCGAATCAAAAACCGATGCTGCTAGTAGCACCAATTTTATTTTTTGAGTAAAACTTAAGACTTAATTGGAACCATGGCCTTGACCATTGCTACCATCTCAAAAAAGGCTAAAATCACCTCCTAAATTGACAAGCTGAAAAAGTATTTTTTAATTAAATATTTATTTCTTTTATAATTTACATTAAAAATTTAAAAAAAAATACCTCGTAAACATTTTTTTTTTGAAGAAAAATGAAAAAATAACACACTTAAAAAAAATTGTGTTGAGTAAATTCTAATTAAAAATTAAAAAAAAAAAA
>ML781338.1:255241-278770 GCA_009831015.1 Picea engelmannii
ATTATAATTTACTCGATGCAAATCTTTTTCTAATGTGCTATTTTTCAATTTTCTTAAAAACAATTGTTTGCGAGGTGTTTTTTCTTTATTTTTTAATGTAAATTATAAAACAAATAAATATTTAATTAATAAACAAATTTCCAGCTTTGCAATTTTGGAGGTGATTTTAGTTTTTTAAGATGGTACCAGTGGTCAAGGCCATGATCCCAATTAAGTCTTAATTTTTACTCGAAAAATAAAAACGATGTTACTGGTAGCATCAATTTTCAATTCGATGGTTAATTTCCCACAACGTTGTTGGTCAGTGTTGGACATCAAGGCCGTGATTTCAAGCAAGTCACAATTTTAGCCACCAAACAAAAAAGGGGTGCTACTGGTAGCACCACTTTTTGAAACTACCCACTAAATAAAACCTCCACAAAAATGAGAACTCTGGAGAGTTCTTGTCAAGTTGGTAACTTTGTTGGCAAACATCAACATGGATTTTATTAAGGGACTTCCAAGGGAAGGCAACAAATCTGTGATCATGGTGGTAATTGACCATCTATCCAAGTATGCTCATTTTTTCCCCTAATCCATCCATTTACCCCCTCCTTAGTTGTGCAAGTCTTTGTCGATCAAAATTTTAAGCTACATGGCATGCCTACTTCCATTGTATCAGAGTGAGACCCTAATTTTACTAGCAAATTTTGACAGTAACCATTTAAACTATCGGGTACCCAACTAAAGATGAACATATCATATCACCCCCAAACAGATGGTCAAACTGAAATAGTCAACAAGTGCCTTGAAACCTATTTATGATGCTTTGCCTCTGAAAAGCCGCATCAATGGGTACACTAGCTTCCACTTGTAGAATGGTGGTTCAATAGCTCTTATCATGGAGCTATCAAAATGACCCCATTTGAAGAAGTTTATGGACAAAACCCATTGTCAGTCACTCCATACTTACTAGGCACTTCAAAGGTTCAAGTAGTGGATCATACACTTCATACTAGGGAAGCCATTCTTTGCACACTAAAGGACAGCTTTGTTATGGCCCAAAATCGAATGAAGAAACAAGAAAACCATCATATGTCAAAATGTTCATTTGCAACAAGAGATATGGTGTTTCTTAGAGTTCCACCATATATTAAACAAACACCATTGAAAGACAAAACACCTCAAAAATTAGAACCCAAGTTCTATGGACCATATGAAATCCTTCATCACACTGGACAAGTGGCTTACAAACTGGCTCTTCAAACCAACTCTAAGATTCATCTAGTCTTTCATGTGTCATGTTTAAAAAAGGTAGTAGGATCAAAGTGAAAGGTGTAAACAAGCCTACCAAAACTTGATGAAGAAGGCTCCATCTGGCTTCATTTGATAGTAATTTTAGATACCAGAGAGTGTCAATTATGTTAGTGCACGATCCATGGATTATTGATCTAGTGGAAAGATATGCCACTTGAAGATACAACATGGAAACCACCCTTGATTTTGCAACAATTTCCTCATCTTCAGCCTTGAGGAAAATGTTGTTTTTGAAGGGGGAGGGCAAGTTAGGGTCCTACCCTAACTTCCCTACTTTAGGAAACATAGTAGTTACTTAGTTATTATATGTGATCATACTCTTTGAATAAGGCCAACATATAGTAATAGTTAGACACTGTAATCTCCCTACTTTTGGTGACAATAATTGGTTAGTTATTGTATGCGGCCATACTTTTTAAATAATGCTAATGAATAGTAATAGTTAGTTATTCAATGTAAATAGGGTCCACTTTATAAGGCCCACTAGGTAGTTGGTAGCCATTTATGACGGGACCGCAACTAGTTAGGGTTTTTTCTATGTAAAAGCTATTTAAAGAGATAGGATTGAATATAATGTCTTGTCTTGTGTCATGTATTTGGAGCTCTGATTAATGGAAGGTCACCCCACCTTAAGAGGCAAGTGAACATTCCATTCTTTTTTTCATTATTAATATTCAAGGGTCTCTTTGCAATTTCTATCTTATTGTCTCCTATTTTTGGTTAATTTGCAATTATATTTTCTATATACTTGGTTGCATTTCATTGTTCAAGGGTTAAGGAACACCACAAATTCGTGCAAGTAGTTGTTGAGCTCTTAATGAGTATATTATTGTAATGGCTTTGAGCCCTATTGTTGACTAGCCTTGTTCCTTGAAGATTCTAGGGTTTACCTTAGGTACCATTCACGAAATGAGGGAAAGTACTTGGGGGCTTTCTTGGGCCTTGTAACCTCGAAAAAAATCAATATTCCCTTTGAACAAATAAATATTGTGGTCAATTTTCACCTTGATGAGGGTTCAACAACTAAATGAAGATGGTATGTTGATTGTGTGTTTCAAACATAATCTAGGGAATAATTCTTTAGGATAAATCTACAAATTGATTCAACATATCCTCGCTTTGTTTCTAAACTTTAATCATGGATTGTACAACACTTGCATCATGAATAATATAGCAAGTGGAGTTCTTTCATATTAGCTTCAATTGCAACAATTGTGTTGAAGCATGATTTTGGTGCTTTGAAGATGCCCATATAGGTATTTATAAAACCAAAACCGTTAATATTTTTGCTTATACATATATTAATAATACAAAGAATGAGAAGATTAAAAACAATGTAGAATATTATTGGGACTAACTTGTCCCAAGAACCCCTATGGAGAGCTCAAACTCACTAAGGATTACAAGAGAGAACTTTGAACTAAAAATATTAATGAATTATTTACAAGTGAAATTATATGTATTTGTACATAATTAAATGCATTAAATGAGGCAAACTTTAATGGTCAATTTCAAGAACAATAGTCGAGGACAATTGAAACCTTGAATCTTAAAACTAGGTTAGCTAGGGCATGTGCTAAACTAGGTTAACCTAGGTCATGTGCTGATTTAGTCCATATTGATTTGTGGTGCACAACTTGAATTAACCACGTGAGTGTTCATCGCCCAACTAGTTTATTTCACCAAGCTTGTGGACTATAAGAACATGTTGATGTGAATGTGTTTGTTTATGTGAAAGTTAGATTGCACCAATGAGTTGGTAAAGTGTCCGTTGACTTGGAAGTTGGGTTGGCACCATTTGGGTTAAGCGTTAGCATTGGATCTATGACACAATGAATATCAAGGCAAGGTCGTCATGTGTGTTGTAGGCATGATGAGGGGTGCATGCTAGTCATGTAGGATGTTGTTGCCATCAACACTTGGCTTTGGCTACATGTTATAAATTGATGAAAGCCTTAAGCATGCGAAAAACACACACATGCATAAATCAACAAAACACACTTAATATTTTACATTGTTAACGACTTATGGACTAATATTATAACATGTTAGAAGAATGGAGGTTCAATTTTCCTCTCAAACTATAATTTTTTTTTTTTTTTCAAATTTTAAATGTTTATAATATTCAAATTTTGAATGTTTATAATAGTAAAATATTATGATTCTTTTTAATTATTACGTCGAAATGCATATACTTATTGGTAATGGGTATAATTAATGATTTTTTAATCTTAAATTCTAATTTGATGTTGACATTGAAGATGCTGGCATATTGTTCATAACTTCCTTGTATTTATGAAGGCATCCGTTAACATGTTTACTTTTTTACATTTACCTAATCACATTATAAATTTACTGTAAAAATACATAATTGCCACGTTCAAATGATTAAAGAGGATTAAAATATATTCAGGCCACATTTATATCATTAAAAAACACTCTCCACACATTTCATTTTGGTGACACTCATTCATTTTTTATATCATTAAAATATATTTGTTTATATCTGCGCTCTGTGTTGAAGTCGACTCAATCACGGCTCTTGTTCTGAATGGAATCCTTTTGGCGTTCTCCAGCCTCTAATCGGCTGTGCTACTTATAAACTCTGCTTATATTATGATTCTTTGTAATTATTATATACTCAATTATAATGATATAAAATCTCCAATTATTTCATTAAAATAAAATTCAAATTAAACATATTTAATCTTATATTCATTTCTACAAAAAAAATTCAAATGATGTAAACCTTTTATTGTTCAATTTGAGCATAAATAAATTAGAATTACATCCATAAAAAGGGCAAATGTTTTCCATTTTTAAGCAAGAGAGCATGTCCAATAGAGGCATTTAGCAACTTATGTGTTACAAACGTAGATCGAAAAGGCTTCAAATCCACTACCACGTTCGATGCCAAAGAAGAATTTATAAACACTAAACTGAAGGAGCGATGTTCAAATCCCATGGAGTGCTTTGACTAATACCTTTAACTAAAATCACAAGAGACTTTGGGCCTTCGTACATGCATGTCTGTGGCTTCACACGTCCGGAGGATTAATAAAAACACCCCAATTCCCAATCCAAGACACGCTCCTAACCCAACTCCAACTGCAAGGCGTAGACCTGCATTTAACCATGAGAGTTGACTGCAATTGAAACATTCCACTTCCTTCGGTTCAAACATGTTGATCCACCTTTCCGTCGCTGCGTCACAGATCATGGCAATGGAGATATCACTCACCTCCTCATTCTGTCCCTGCAACAAACACTGCTCAAACGTACTTAAATCCTGTCACTGAAAAAACATAGTTAAATTAAATTCAAGAAAAATTGCGAAAATGGAATGTATGTAACATACCTTACTCTCCAGCCTGTCGTGATCCGCCGAATTGAATAATGAATTTTCATAGTCGTTGCCCTCCGGAATGACATCTAATGTCACTCCGCGACGGACCCGTTTTTTTCTCGGTATAAGCTGCTCGGTATGCGTCAATACCATGGGCAAACTGCCTACTCGACCTGCAACGTACAGTTCTAGTGACGGGAATTTGTCAAAGTTCGCCTCGGCCGAGCTCCATTTTGACGGATAATCTAGAGCGCAACTGCACTCTACAGTCCACAGCTGTTGACGGATTTGCGAGGTGTCATAATCTTTGACGGAGACTTTTCTTTCCAGTGTACCGCAAACGAGAGTCTCGTCTCTGACATTAACGTCAAAGCAAACTTTACCGTTAGTACGGGTGACGTCCGTACTGACATAAGTTGCCACCGATGCGTTTTCGTCCATACCGTTGCGTCTTAGTGTGAGAAAAGAGCTTGCAGACGGACGGATAATTTTCCCGTTAATTTCTAGATCCGTCGAGCTGCTGCGAGGTGTATAGTGAACCGTCAAAAACCCAGGCGCAGGATCGAATCCGCAGGCATCGATTTTGATGTAGAAAACTTTAATGTCAAACCATGTAACATCTTGTTGCTGCTCCTGCTTCATTATCCAGCGTGCAGATTTAGAAAATATTTCTTTTAATCTTTTCGGTTTCATGGCTTTCCTCAGCTGACACATGTTAGCTTTGAAGTAATTGCCAGTTCAAGAACGTGAACAGATCAACCGTTTCTCTTTTTTCCTCAGAAATGACTTTGAAAACCGAGATCATAGATCTGTTTCCAATCCAAGAACGCTGCATAAAGTTAAAAGACTGAATTTGAATAAAGATACAAGAAGTTAAGAATCTACAACTAAAAAAAGGCTAAAATGCAGAGATTACATCAGATTTCCATGAGATCATACTGTATCGTCTGTGTGAGGCACGTCAGAATTCCTAATGGAAGATGAAAGTTATTAAAGAAAACGCTTCAACGGCCACATTCTAGGGACTGTTATTGAGATTCTAAATTTCATTAATACTTGCAAATCCAGATCTTGCTGTTGTTAACACGAACGGAACAGTCTAGTTCTTGTGACGGTGTATGCCGCTGTGTAATTGTGTATACTGAGAAAACTTAAGGAGTTCCAGAAACAAATGAATATGATAGAAATACTGAAGCAAATTCATATATCGACTTTATAAATTCTTTGAGTTTTGCAAAAGAAGTATCTCTGTACGTAAAAATTTCGATTTATAAAATAAATTTCTACTATAATCTTCTCATTGATGAAGTTATATGAAAATAAATGTTTTGCTGAAAAGAAATTAGTCAGAAATTTTAGAGAGTAAATTTGTAGTGTTCTGTTCAAAAGAAATGAGCCAAAATTTTTAGAGGTTGTTCAAGCTATTTGCTAGTTAATTTTGAGAAAATATATCTAAACTGAAATCCTTATATTTCTCCAAATTGTCAGTTTAGTTGCAAGGACTTTATGTGATATTAGCCAGATTCTTTATGCGTCAATGATGCAATATTATGTACAGTGAAGCTTTTCTCTGTGAAACGGTAGTTATTTAAAAAAAATACCTGGAATTCTAAAATTCAGACAGCTTGTGGAATAGCTAAAATTCTCAATTTCCGCAGCAGCCCATGAATTTATGAAATTACCAGATGAGCCACAATAATATCCATTTCCAGAAGCGAACCTTCACACATAAACTTTAACGACAAGCTTTACCTATAAACCCCTGAAATTACCGAACACGAATGAGAAGATAGTAAGATACCAGTGAGTACAAGCAACAAAACAAACTAACTTCAAGAGTTGGCTAAAACAGTACCGTAAGTAACCCTACACTGTCCTACAGATCTACAGAATTAAGTCCGTTCACTGTAAAGGCAACAAGTAAACCATTTCTAGAATTTCGACATATATTATAAATTTCACTAAATTCTGCCATGAGGCTACCAGCAACGCATCAAAGATGCTCCAGATGCTTCTACATTTTTCTAATACATAAACAACCCTACATTACCAGCAACAACACAAATAAATTCCAATTTTTGCCCCCACAAACAGATATTACACCTTTTTGTTTTACAAATCCATGGAATTACAGTTTCCGAGTAGCAAGAAAGACGCACTGATTCCATGACTCTGCACTAGCCGAAAAAGAATTTTATAAGAGCAAGAGTTTACTGATTTTTTGTGCATTTAAGTAACGCAATGTTACAAGAGACTAAATCTGTGTGGCTACTGAGAAAAAAAACTTAGAAAAAAGTTTGTTTACCTTATGGAGTGGAAACAGCACAAGTCCAAACGATTTCCATAGAAGTTCCCCGTTACTGAGCAAATACTGTTATCATCTCCATTTCTGCAGCGCAGCAATGGCTTCCTGGTCTCCTTATCGCCATTGTTTTCTTCGTGCGCTCCAAGAAAAGTCCGCGATGGTCCCCACGGAGGGCCGTGGTGAGCGGCATGAGTCATCATCCCATGATGGCCAGTCATGTCAAATTGTAGGGTCATCATGCCACCCACCAATGATCACATGCCCATTCATTATGAGCCGCCTTATTAGACGTGACCATATATATGGCTGCTCTCTGGACCGTCCGATCCATTTACATCGGTTGGTGAGCACGTAGTCCTTCAACCATGAATTTGTCGTGGGAAAACTTTGAGAAGCAAGTGGCAAATAAAGTTTGCTAAAGTTAGTTGGAGAAAAGCACAATGAATTTCCGTGTCGGAAAATTATCGTACACCTAACTGTGGCCGCTCAATATCTCTCATAAGAATATGGATCGCGGTACTCGGCATTGATATTTTATCAATATAAATAAGTTAAGACAATTGTAGCCTAAAGCTACTTATTCCGTGCTTTTTAAAAAGTAAGTAGAGTTTGTTTTATAAAATGATTACACTTGTAATCAGGAACCAAATATCGTTGGTTATACCAATTGTTTAATAAGTTATAAGGAAGAATAGTAATATAAATAACCGGGGTTATAAAATCATAATTGAATGATATAAAACACAATTATTTTATGAGGGGGAATTATTTTACGAGGGGAATAGTAATAATAATCTGATTTTAAGGTAACTATTAAGTTAGAAATTAAATGGATGTATCAGATTTTTTATTTGTTTGAAGGTTACAAGTTCAAATCTAGAAGGGGTAGGGTATGTACACCTTTGTGAACTTTATGTCTTTTATGTCAAAAGCTTATTCAATTCAAAAGAAAAATAAACCAATGAGAAGAGTGTTGTATATTGTTGAGAACAAAATGAGTTTGAATGAGAGGAAAGGAAGCACTATGGCTAGTCAAATAAGCAAGCAAGGATATTAGGACATGGATAGAAAAGGTGAAATAAGAAACATGGATAGAAAAGGTGGTGTTAAGATAGGAATATAATAGAATAATATTTTCGTGTATATTTTTAGTAAATGATAGTGAAAGTTTTTTTTATAGTGATTTTTTTTCTTGGTGTAAAATAATTTTTGGTACATTAGTTATGGAGTGCTCTAGATATATTGCATTGCACATATGATAATTGTGACAATCCCAACCCAACATGTCCACTATGGGGTTGTTAGAGGATTTCCCTCTCTAAACTCAAAACAAAACCTTAATCAACATAATTTTTTTCATTACAAATATTAGAGTAAGGATACTACATTAAATAGTAGAAAAGCGACTAAAGCGATTAATACTTATATGCATCTAACTTACTTTGAGAATGTCTCGCTAGATAGTGTGAACTAGTTTTCAAATCTAATGGTAGCGATAGGGGAATTCCACTTTAAGGATGATTTTCCCTCCAACCAATGCAAATACCAAGAAATAAATGATGCCCCCCATGCAGGGCCCTGGCTCAATGAGGATACTCAATGGGTCACTCAATTAAATGTACACTCAACAAGAAAACACTCTACCCAAGCAGTGGTAGCAATTGTCCATAATCTTGAAATGATACAAGAAAATGCGTGGTGGAGAGGATTCTAGCTAGAGAAACACCTTTCCTCTCAGGGTTTTAGTGTGTGAGAACTCTACCCACTCTTTCTCTTGATACCATAACATATCTAGAAATGGAGTTGTTCTAAATAATGCTAGACAAAAATGGGTTTGGTACCTCCACAGGCTATGTACGCCCAACGTACACCCCCATCTTACCCACTTAGAAAATGTTATGAGAAGTCTTCAACCCCTCTAATCACTTCCTAGAAAGTCGAGCAAGAGAAACCACCCTTTAAAACGAATCCCCTTTCCCCATAACACAATTGGAATATATAGTTTAGAAACCCTAAGAGTACTTTCATTTCCCTCTAATAACCAAAATTAACAAGTTTCCTTTCACACTAGTAACTAGGAACATCAATTTACTTTTCTTTCACACTAATACCCAAAGAAACCACTTACTTTCCTTTCAAATTAATAACTAAAAACACCAATTTACTTTCCTTTCAAACTAATACCTAAAAAGAAGTAGTTTACTTTCCTTAATGACTAGAAACAAACACTTTCCTTTTTGAGTTGTTTTTTCCTACAAAAGGTAATTAGAAGCCATAAATAGGTTTAGGCTGAAATTAAAGCTAGGGTAATATTACACAGGTCACATGATAAGGACTCACCAACTTAATCCCAACCCCTTTGGGCCTTAATCCCTAATAAAATATTAGGAGCTAATATTTCCTAAATAATCATTATTTATCCCTTTTCTGTCTCATAAGGTCCTAAGACTGCTAGGCTAAGTCATCCTTATTGAATTGGAGACCTTTCTTGTATGATTCCACAACTATATTAATGCTCGTTTGGGATGCTCCCAACATCCGACCTAAGCCAAGTTGGGTCTTAATAGTTTTTTTTTTTTGTAAGCACACAATCTATGTTTGGAAAATTTATACAAAAATACCTTGCCGCTAACCCCCCACTTGAGAAACCAAACCAACATCAAAGGAATAAGTCTTCAATCCATTTAGTTTGAGAAAGGTTCTATCTAATACCTTGTCTGGCTATATAAGCATTGTAAAGAAAAGTATAAAGCCTATGGGAATACTTTGTATATCTACCAATATCCAACATCATGAAAAAAACAAAAAGGGGGTACATACTATCCATTAATCTAGTGGGGCCGCATTTGGATCCCGAGGTGTCTCAAGAGCCACTTGTTGAGTGCTTTTAGGAACCGAAGCTATTGTCACTGAGCCTAAGCCTGAGCGTAAGAGCCAAGCCAATACGTCTCTGATCAACATGTATAAATCATCTAGTTGCAGTTGGATGTTATCTTGAGCCCCTCTCTAGTTTGCAACATTTGTCCCAACAACGTTTTGAGATGCGAATAGAAATACACAATCTTCCAATTTTTTGTCTTGCGGCCTCTCAAGTTTCCCACATATAGAACCTAGTTGGTAATTGCTTCATCCACCACTCGGTCTAGTGTCATACTATGCTCCAATCAAATTTAATCTTCCACATCCTCTAGGTGTGCTAAAATATGTGGAATGGTTACCACATGGAAGATAGATGTCGCTGCCTAGGAATCACACTACACTCGGGTGCTGGATGTTCCCTCTCCAAAGATGCGATTGGGTGGCTCCACTGGAGTGATACCTCCTCACTTGTATCCACGTCTATAACCTTGCCTTGGTGCCATCAAACCCAAAGCACCTCCTTAAAAGCCAAGGCACAATGGAAACAAATATAGAATGGGTATTAGCCAATAGGGGACCTGAGTGGTGCAGTTAAATCTCTCGTAGGTAGCGCTTGTAGCCTTGTTTCATATTTCTTCGTAGTACCTTCCATTCTAGAGAGAAAACACAAACTGAGTTTCCTTTGCTCGGACCTTCCTTATGCTTCCAATGTAAACTATCCCGGAGGACCCGATCATTGAGGTGCAAGTACTATTGCACATATGTTGTCATTGATGTCAAAGTGGTCATGGAAATGGTTAGTTATAGCGCAAAAAGTATGGAAAAAAGTATGGTTCACAAACATAGGAAGTCGTGAAAAAATGAAAATAGAAGTGCGTAGAAGGATCAAAGGATGAAAGGATCAATGTCACAGAGAAGGGTCAATGGTGCAGAAGAAAATATGCAGGGTGCTTTGAACCAGTGTAATGAAACTAGTGCAACAGAATGGACTACGACGGATTTTGTGGAAGATTGAGTAGAAGAAAATTTGCAGGGTGCCTTGAGCCAATGCGACGAATGGCACAATGGAGTATGATGAAACGAAGCCCGTGTGACAAGTGACGGAGTGGAATGCAACGAGATGAACAAAGCGACTCGGTGAGTGCACTGGAGGGAAAGTGCTACATGATGAAGACTTGTGACTTGAGCCTTGGGCTCTTATTCTAGCTGTGCAGTAGGTGCTTTATAGACCAGAATGTAATTTGTTGTGTCATTCATGAGGAGATGCTCTGATAAGACTGAGTTCCATTGCTGGAGATGAGTTGGAGCTCATTCGTAGGAAGATTTGGTCTGTTTGATTTTGTCAAAGAATGTCCAGTTGTAACTAGATCCTGATCTGGTCAAGATTTGTCCACAATATAACCATCATGCGTCCACATACTTTATTTATACAAAAGTGTAACTAACAGGATTTTGATCTGGTCAAAAATTTTCCACAATGTAACTGTTATGCATCCACATACAAGAAGGCGAACTCAGGAAAAAACATTATAAATAAGGATGTGCTCTATTTGATTGATGCGATGATAACGAGAGGGAAAAATGTCCTGTAACTATTCAAAAGAACTGAACTAAAGATTTATCAGTTGTTCTTAATTGTAGATAATTTTTTTGAAAAGGTCTAGTTCTGTAAGATATATGTTTTTAACTGAATTTGTTTGGGTATGTGTTATATTCTTTGCACGACTAGCCCCAGTGTCTGCTATGTTGCATTGGGTGTGTGAGGGGGGTTTTAGGGGGGGCCTCCAGGGGTTTGGGGGAAGCACCCCCAAGATTTTTTTTCCTCAGGAAATGTGTCACAATTTTTCCTCACTTATCATGTCACCTCGATTTTTGTGTCCATTGTTGGGAGGTTTTCTGACACATGGTTTTTGTCGATGGTTTTCTATTTCCGGTTAAGGAATTAGGGTTGTTGACTAATCAAGGTCATTGGGTTAGGGTTTTAGATGTTGCTGGCTCCTATATGTATATTGTATTGTAAACAATGTATCACAATGAATGAATATATAATATGTTGGTTTTCCTGTTTTGTGTTTTGAGGGGAAAAATATCTATGTAATGTGTGTATTTTCCATTGTATCTTTTCTGTTCTTTTATTGAAAATTTGTTTGCAGTAAAATATTGTACAAGGTTAAAATCTACATTTGGTATCATAGCTTTGTTGGCTTCAGGGGGACACCTTTGTGGTCAAGGGTTTGGCTCGGGGCTGTGATAAGCCTTGTTACAGTGGGAGATCTATGGTATTGATTTTTTAGGTGAAAATAAATGGCGAGCAGTTTGAAAATGGAGATTGAGAAGTTTAATGGGAAATATTTTGAGTTGTGGATGCTTAAGATGGAAGATCTATTGGTGGATAGAGATTAGTGTATTGTGGTGGATCCAGGTATTGCACCTACAAAAAATTCAGCAGATGATTGGAAAAAGTTGGATCAGAAGGTGAAGATCATGATCCGATTGTGTCTCTCAGATTCAGTATTACCGAATGTGTCAGAGGAAGCTACAACCAAATATTTATGGGATAAGTTGGGGAAGTTGTATCAATCTAAGTGCCTAGTAAATAAACTATTCCTGAGAAAGAACTTGTATAGCCTGAGGATGAGAGATGGAGACTCGGTGGCAGAGCATTTGAACACCTTCAATACTATGGTAAGTCGGTTAGTATCTGTTGAGATTAAAATTTCAGATGAAGATAAGTGTATCAATTTACTGTTCTCTTTACCAGACTCGTGGGATAGTCTGGTTGTGGCCATAGGTAGTAATACAACTGCCTTGAAGTTTGATGAAGTGGTCTCATCCTTGTTGTCGGAGGAGATGGGATGAAAGAACAAGGAAGGATAGAGCAAAGATGCATTATTTGCAAGAGGACGCTCCCATGAAAGAAATAGATCTAAGTCCTCAAGTGTGAGATCTAAGTCTAAGGGAAGATCTAAGTCTCCCAAAAAGTTTGTAAAGGTATGATGGAGATGTGAAAAAGAAGGGCACTACAAGAAGCAGTGTAGATCCAAAGTTGAGAAAAAGAAGGGATCTGAAGAATTTCCTTATACAAAAGAAAATACCTCCAAGGAAGAAGGAGGGGATGTGTACTTGGCTTCTTCAAGCACACATGCAGATCATGAGGGATGGTTGGTTGACTCAGGTGCATACTTTCATATGATTCCCCATAAGGAGTGGTTCTATGAATATGAAATGTATGATGGAGGTAATGTTTTCTTAGGTAATGACTCGACAACCAAAATCATAGGTCGAGGAAAAGTCAAGTTGAGGCTCATAGATGGAAGGATTAGAACACTACTTGGTGTTCTGCACATCCAAGGATTGGCCAAAAATTTGATTTCTGTAAGCAAAATGGACGATGTACGGGTAAAAACAATATTTGAAAAGGAAACCTGCAGGATGGTTCGAGGAGTAATGATGTTGTTGAAGGGAGTTTGGTTTGGAACTCTGTATATGATTCAATGAAGCACTATTAGTGATGGGTTTAATAGTTCCATTATTCTTGATATTGGATTTGAAGAAGAAATAACTCATATAGTCTCTGGAGAAAAGGTTATGATGTGGCATCATAGACTAGGGCATATCGGAGAGAAGGGTCTTCGACTACTACACGGTAAAGGTATGGTTAAAGGTATGTCTATATTCTCTTTGGATTTTTATTTCTGTGAACGTTGTGTATACAAAAAGCAGAATCGGGTAAGATTCCCCTCTAGTGCAACGAGGGCAGAAGGAATTTTACAGCTAGTTCACAGTGATGTGTTTGGACCTGTGTCAGTTCTATCATTGGGAAAATATGTGTACCATGTCTCATTATAGATGAATTCTCGAGGAATACTTGGATATATTTCCTCAGGAAGAAGTATGAAGTCTTTGACATGTTTAAAGAGTTTAAGGCTCTTTTTGAGAATCAAACAGAGATAATAATTAATGTGTTGAGGAAAAATAATGGCAGAGAGTTATGAGGGAATGAATTTGACGAATTTTGTAAGAAGTGCGGTATAGCAAGGAAGAAGAATAATCCATATACACCTCAACAGAATGGAGTTGCAGAAAGGATGAACAGGACACTGATGGAAAAAACAGGGTGCATGCTAAGTGGTGTCGGGTTAGGGAAATAATTCTTGCCAGAGGGAGTGGGTACTGTATGTTACCTGGTCAACAGATCACCCTCATCAGTGTTGGATGACAAGACTCCACAAGAGGTATGAACTAGTAAGAAACCTTCTCTCACACATCTCAAGGTATTTGGTTGTGAGCCCTATCTTCATGTTCCAAAGGAAAACATGGGTAACCTAGATAAGAAGGATGAAAAGTGTATCTTTATTGGGTATAAAGATGGTCTCAAAGGTTATAATATTTGGAACCCAGAAACTAAGAAGGTTGTGTATAACCGAGATGTGGTATTTAGAGAAATGAAGGATGTTGTTAAGCATGAAGTCCTACCAAGTAAGGAAGACACAGAGAAAATCAAATTTCGTTTAAAGTATGATGAATCGGACTCTACATAAGGACATGAATTAGAAGAAGAAGATCCTCATACTTCAGTATTGAGGAGATCGGTTCGAGAAACAAGGCTACCATAAAGGTATACTCCATCTGATTTCCGTTCAAATTTTTCTTTGTTTATTATTGATGATGATCCTAGAACTGTCAGGGAGGCAGTGGATTTAGAGGATGTAAAACTCAGGAAAAAAGGCCATGGATGAAGAAATGGAAGCCTTGGATAAGAATGAGGCTTGGGATCTAGTGGAGTTTTCGACTGGAAGAAATACCATTGGAAACAAATGGGTATTTAAAAAGAAGTTGAATGTAGAAGGCAAAGTGGAGAAATGCAAAGCTCGGTTAGTAGCAAAGGGTTATTCCCAGGTTGAGGAAATTGATTTGATGAGATTTTTTCTCCTGTTGCCAAATTAACTTCTATAAGATTTATGTTATCTGTTTCTTTTGCGTTTGATTTTGAATTAGAATAAATGGATGTGAAGACAACATTTCTACATGGGGATTTGGACGAAGAAATCTATATGAAGAAGCCGAAAGGCTTTGCTGTGAAGAGAAAGAAGGAGTTGGTATGCAAGCTGAAAAAGTCCTTGTATGGTTTAAAACAATCACCAAGGATGTGGTATCAAAAATTTGATACTTATATTCTAGGACTTGGCTTAACAAGAAACAACGAGGATCACTGTGTGCATTTTAAATTAATTGGTGATCATTTGATTTATTTTGTCTTGTATGTGGATGACATGTTGCTAATAGGAAACAACAAGGAGATTATCTAGGATGTGAAAACTCAATTTTCCTCTAAATTTGACATGAAGGATCTCATTGCTGCAAATTTCATTTTAGGCATGGAAATTAAAAGAGATCGAAAAAAGAGGAAACTTTGGTTAAATCATAGAAAATATGTCGAGACAATATTGATGAGGTTTAATATGCAGGAATGTAAACTGGTCAAGGTCCCTATTCCTATTGGTGTAAATTTATCTGTGGATCAGTGTCCCAAGACACGGGAAGAGGAGGAGGACATGTCTCATGTTCCATATGTGAGTGTAGTTTGAAGTTTGATGTATGCAATGGTTTGTACTAGACCAGGAATTGCACATGCAGTGGGAGTTTTCAGCATGTAGATGTCAAAACTAGGGAAGGAGAATTGGAAAACAATAAAAATGGTTTTCAGGTATTTGCGTGGCACTACTAGATATGGATTGTGCTACCAAGGAATACCAGGATTGGACAGAGTTTGAACATAGATGTCTTTGTGGATGCATACTGGCCTGGAGATATGGATCGTAGGAGATCTACAAGTGGGTATGTGTTTAGCCTATTTGGAGGAGAAATCAGTTGGATGAACAAAAGACATGATGTAGTGTCACTTTCAACTACAGAAGCTGAAAAAATGGTAGGCACTCATGCAAGTAAGGAAGAAGTATGGTTACAAATATTGTGTTCAGGTATTGGGTTGGTACACCAATCTATAAGGATAGATTTTGACAGTCAGAGTGCAATTTGTTTGGCAACGAACCCAACTTATCATTCAAAGAAAAAGCATATTGATATTCAATATCACTTTGTGAGAGACATGGTTGAAGAAAATAAAGTGTTTTTGATGAAGGTGGACACTTTGAAGAATGTTGCAGATTCATTAACAAAATTTGTAAGAACTGATAATTTCTCTTGGTGCAAAGGATCTATGGTCATTGTTTCCTTAGATTGTTGACTATGTAACCCTGTAACCCCCTGTATGAAAAGAAAACAACAAGTGGGAGAATGTTGGGTATGTGTTATATTATTTGCATTTTCCCTAGTGTCTGCTACATTGTGTTGAGCACACGAGGGGGATTCTAGGCCCCCCCCTTAAGGGGAAACGACCCCGATATTTTTTTTTCCTCGAGAAACGTGCCATATTTTTTGCCTCGTTTTTCATGTTGCTTCGATTTTTGTGTCCATTGTTGGGCGGTGTTTTGGCACATGGTTTTTGTCAATGGTTTTCTATTTTCAGTTAAGGAATTAGGGTTGTTGACTAATCTAGGTCATTGGGTTAGGGTTTTGGATGTCACTAGTTCCTATATGTATATTGTATTGTAAACAATGTATCACAAGGAATTATTATAGAATATGTTGGTTTTCCCGGTTTGGGTTTCCAAAGGAAAAATCTCTATGTAATATGTGTATTTTCCATGGTATCTTTTCTGTTCTTCTATTGAAATTTTTTTTGAAGTAAAATATTGTACAAGGTTAAAATCTACAAATTTAGGGTGGTAGGGTGGTGCTAGGGTGAGTTGAAGCTCACCGAGGATTGTTTTCCTCACTATCTATGAAAGGTTGGTTTCTGATAGGATTGGTGTCCTCATTATCTATGGCAGGTTAGTTCCTGAGAGGATTGGTGTCCTTATTATCCATGACAGGTTAGTACCTGAGAGGATTGGTGTCCTCATTATCTGTGACATGTGGGTTCCTATTAAGACTTTTTTTTTATAAATTGTAAGGTGGTGCTTGTAGAAAACATAAATAAATATGTTCTTTTGTTTTCTCCCGCATTGGTTTTCCATGTAAAAATCCTGGTACTATGTTTTCTATGTTGTTTTTATTTCTGCATGTATTAGTGATTAAGTAAGCACTTCTAAATAACTTTAATCATTTAAAGGAAATAAATTAGTAAAAATTGATACAATATTGATTCACCCCCCTTCTCAGTATTTCTTTGAGTTTCAACAATTGGTATCAAAGTGTAGGTACCTTCAGTAAAATCCTAATAGCTGGAAGAAATATCACACAGAAAGTATGTAAATTCAAGATTCATTTTATTCTTCAACTAGACCTCCTCTATTAAATGGAACAAATTTTGCAATTTGGAAAATTAGAATGAAGACCTACTTGATGTCTCTTGGTATGAAAGTCTGGCAGATTGTGGTAGATCGTTCTAAAATCCCAACTACTCTTCCAACTGGTGAAGATGGTAAGAAAAATTAGTACAATAATGCAAGAGCTATGAATACCATCCAAGGAGGACTTGCAGAAACAAAATTTGTCAAAGCAATGCAGTTGGAATCCACAAAGGAAATATGGGACAAACTGGTAAACAATTATGAAGGAGACGAGAAAGTAGATTTTGCTAATATTCAAGCTTACATAATGCAATTTGAAAGCCTAAGAATGAGTGAAGATGAAAATATTTCAGGTTTCTTTCTCATAGTAGATGAGACTGTAAACACTATGAAAGGGCTAGGTGAGAAGATTTAAGAATCTATAGTAGTTCATAGTGTATTGAGATCTCTTCCCTCAAGACTTGATGCAAATATTTATGCTATAGAAGAAATGCATGGACTAGATAAACTGACTATGGATAGGCTGCATAGAATTCTAACTTCTTATGAGATGAGGACTAGGAAGAACATCCAGCTCTAAAGGATGTAGTCTTCAAGGCATCAGTTAAATCGTCAACATCTAAATATCATGATTCATTAGAACACTTCTCAGATGAAGAAGAAGCTAAATTTGTAAGGAAACTAAAGAGGGGCTCTGTAAAATATAAAGGTATGTTATCATTCAAATGCTTTCAATGTGGTAAAATTGGTCATTTTGCATCTAAATGTCCTTTCAAAGAAAACAACTCCAATGAAAAGAAAGAAAAGGCAAGGATAAACCTACGGAGCTTAAAAAGAAAAAGTATTTTAAAAAGAACAGTTTTTATTCAAAAGAGGATAACAACAACTTTTCAGACACTAAAGAAGAAGAATATGAGCCAGATATAATTCAAGATGCAAAAATTCTCATGGCTTTGGAGCAACACAAATCTGATCAAGAAAAAACAGACACAGAAGAATATGAAGCTGTAGTAGACATAGAAGGATAACTCATTAGTTCTCTGGAGGAAATCTCTTGACTCAAGAAAAATAATAGACTAAGAAAATAACAGTTACAATTTTATAAAGAAAAATACAATGAGATCAACAAAGATATAATCATCTTAAAAATCCAGCTAGAAGAGGCCAAAATAAGGGAAGAAATATTGATGAATCAGATAAAAGAAAAATAGAACATTTGTGGCAAACTATTAGGATCCGATCCTAACCCCTCTCTATGGGTAATTAGTTAGTAGGATATGTTTTCTATGAAATAAAGGTCGACATTAGTTAATAATACCTAATAAATAAAGGAGAATAATTCAATGGAAGAAGACCTAATAGAAGCTTCCGCTTCTAGAAAGATATTCCTCTAGAAGTTTCCTTAGAAGGTAGAATTAGTATAAATAAGACTAGGAGGAATTGGATATTTTTGTCTTGGAGATTATTGTAATAGAGCTTTTCTCTGCTGAAGGTTTCCCCCTCGAAGAGGCAAGTGAACATTCCTATCATTAATAAAGGTGCTCTTTCTGGTGTTATTCTGGTATTATTATGGTATTGTTCTAGATATATCATTGTTTTTCTACCATTTCTTGCTAAATATTTATGTTCTTCATATTATATTATATTTGGAATATTGCAAGTGGTATCATAGCTTTCCTGGGAAATACTTGTGGGGTAATTTTTTTTCAGGGTAGAGACGTAATCTGATGTCTTTAAGCTAGAAAGATATGTTGTTACACGCATAAATCCACAGTTGGAGAGTAATATATGTAGGAAATACAAGTGGTTCTTAAGAACACATATTTTGGCCACCCTTGTAACCCTTGTTGGTACCCATTCAAGTGGTAGCACCTCATAAAACACTTGTATACAGATCGACCTAGGCATCATGAATCCCTCTGTAGATAAATGGATTGGTTTCCTGACTACTATGTGTCACCAAGAAAATCACTCGGGAAGCGACTTTCTAGTACCTGGGTAGTCAGGTAGTACGTCTAAGGGAATGGTCTACCCTCCTTCATTCGTGCCCTCAGATATTGGGCCGAGTACTACTGTTGGACCTTGCACATATATAAGATAGCTATAACATAGGGAAAACCCTTGACTATAGACACCCTACAAAACCTAACCCCTGGGATGATAACAACTGATCTATTGCACTTCAAATTGGCCCCTGTCAATTTTTTTTGCTGCAGAAACACTCAATGACGACATTTTTATTATTGAGAATTTGGGAATCTTGCCACTGTAGAAGTATTCAGGGTGGAGTATAACTGATCTGCAAAAGTTAAAAATAAAAAATAAAAGAAATCGGGGGCTTGTCAGCACCCTTATTTGTAACCTAGTCCATTACATTCCTCTCTTGATTATGATTGCAGTGGTACCCTTAAATTTTAATCCTTTTTGTTTTCTCTACGGTCCCACCCCTTTTTGAGACACCTTTATTTGACACCTATCTCATTGGACTCCTCTCTTTGTCCTGATCACCTTGGTACATCTCACTTTTTGTGGTCGCAATTTTTGTCCCGACACCTCATCTACTACCTAAGCCGCTACCATGCCAACTACCTGATATCAGACCCAATAATACTAGGAGACTAGGATGTCCCACTTAGAAACTTGAATGGAATCTGTCCCCGCTACCATACAAACAACAATCAACGACTCCCTCCCTGCAACAATCCAAGCAATCATCCTTGAATCCATGCAACCATTCACAAAAGGTAAGCAGGTAGAGCCCAATGTAGAGGACACTCAACTTTCCCATTATGAGCATACCCATTCCTCCCACTCCCCTTGGGGATCTCCATACTCTTGGAATAAGGTGCCCAAATTTGACATGCATAAATTTGATGGATCCAACCTAACATGGTGGGTCTCTCAAATGGAACAATACTTCTCCCTCAATATTTGGGATGATGAGACCAAACCATGTAGGGGTTTTGTACTTGGATCAAGAACAATGGAAGTGGTGGTAGTGGCATAAGACATGTTATCCGAAAATACCACTTGGGACATTTTTACTAAAGAAATTTGTTCCCGTTTTGATAGGGAATCACATTTTTTGGGTAGACTCACCAAGATGCACCAAACTGGATTAGTCACAGATTTCATCATGACATTTGAACAATTGGCTATATGGACTGAGGCATTATCTGATGCATTTTACCTTGAATGTTTTATCAATGGATTAAAGAAAGCCATCAGGGCTCATGTGAGCATGCACCATCCTACTACCTGGTTGCAGGTATGTCAATTAGCAAAGGAAGCATAGACCATCCTTCAGGCCCCATCCAAGAAGGCTCTAATTCTCACCCATCCTCACCCAGGGGATCACCTAGCTCCGACACAAACATTGAAGGTCCAAAAGGTATCTCCGGCCAAAATGGCGGAACACCACATGCAAGGAATTTTATACTATTTTGATGAAACATATTCACCAGGACATAATGTAGAGAACAAAAGTTCTTCCAGATTGATGCCTCCGCTTCCTCTCCTTATGAAGACATCCCATCAAATGAGGCTCCTGAACCAGATGAGGCTCCACCAAGTGAGCATGCCAAAGCTCCAGTTATAACCCCTATGGAACCAGAGAAACCCATCATATCGCTTCATGCACTCTTAGGTATTTCGGCCCTGCAGACATTGAAGCTCAAGGGATACATCAAACATCATCCGATGGTGGTGTTGATTGATAGTGGTAGCACCCATGATTTTATTCTTCGCATTCTTGTTGATGAGATCCATTGCTTTGTCCAACCTATTTATAATTTTCAAATCCTCATCGCTAATGGTGGTACTATGAAGTGTGGAGGCTGCTGTGAGAATGCCAAACTCCAAATGGGTGATTATACTCTGAAAACCCACATGTTCTCTATTTCCATGGGTGGTTGTGATATTGTATTAGGAGTGGAATGGATTCGCACTCTGGGGAAAAGAAAAATAGATTATCAAGAATTATATATGAGCTTCACCCATGATGCTCACTTCTATACCCTCTGAGATCTCCAAGCAGGATGTCTTGAAATCATCATCTCTCACAGGATGGAAAAATTGTTGAAGAAAGGCCACCATGGTGTGATTTATCAATTTAATTCCATCCAAGTCATTGAACATGCCTCTTGGGTAGTTCCTCCCATACTACATTTCATCTTGGACAAGTAACCCAAGGTCTTTGAGATTCCCACAACCCTACATCCCTCCATGGGTGAGCATGATCATAACATCCCTCTCCTTCCAGGCAATCAACTCTCCAATGTACGTCCCTATAGATATCCATTTTCTTAGAAAAAAGAAATAGAAAAGATGGTATAGGAATTACTGGAAGTGGGGGTAATTCGCCCTAGTACCAACTCATATTCTTCACTAGTGGTGATGATCTTAAAGAAAGAAGGTACTTGGCGCATGTGTAAGGTTCGGCTCAACAGAGCCTTATAAAACAAAAAAAAGTAATTTAAAGAAATGCTATCCTAACATTTTCATAACTTCATAACCAACAAATAACCAATAACCAACATATAACCATTCGGCTTAAATAAAATTTATGAACAGATCCTAATAAGCTTACGAACAACCACATAACACTACATATTCCTTATAATACATAAAACAAATATATAAAATAAAATACCTCTTCCTGATGCTAATTCCCGCTGATCTGGTTGTCCAGCCTGTTGCTTTGTCTAGCATGCTACTTTGCCCAAACCCTGCCCAAACCGACTAACCACCTAGCTAGCTAGGAGTAGCCTGTCCGTCTCCCTAGCTCCAGGATACCGTAAGGAATCCGGACCCCTGTGCCCAAAAACCCCAACAACTCGGTGCCCCCTGCAATGATTCACAAAAACTCCCAAAACCAAAACTCCCAACACCAGAAAAATAAGCCAACCAGAAATACAGTCTTCTCCCCTCCAATAATTCTTCCTCCCCCAAATTATCATAATACCCTCCCGTAGGACTCTTCCCCATCATATCTTCCCCATCACCGACTCTCCTCCCCTCCATTAATTACCTTATCCCCTCCTTTATTACCTTATCCCTTCCTTTATTATCTTATCCTTAACCTGTCATACGTAAAGTTTCATAAGGATTAAATTAAAGTTATTAAGACCCTTAATTTATTACCCAAATCATTGAATGTGTTATGTAATCAATTAATTAATTAATTAATCAATCAAAAGTTATAAACAATTAATTAATTAATATTATTAATACTAATCATTGTTTAACTAAAACCATATTAGGACAATTAATTATCTAATTAATTTTACGTAATAATCCCTATGCATCTATTTAACCAGGGTTGTTACATACACCCACGCTTCAGGAAACTTCATCCTGAAGTTAAGGTATCTCATGATACAAAGGAAAAGAAACATGGTTCACACATTCATGGCAATTAACCGACACTATTAGTAAGTAAGCCAAGAAAACTCATACATACTAGTGTACATGTACAAGAAATGCATGTGTAGCTAGTACATACAAGTCTCGTGCATGTACTAATAATCAATAACTATCACCCTTATAGTATTTTATGTATGCATCCAATGCAATCAACAAGACTATTCTTTTATAAAAGATAATAAACCAATCAAATGTTTGCGAAATTCTTTTAATTACAATTATCTAGTTCAACAATTTTATTTAGACAATTGTGGTTTAGTTATGTAATTATGAATATTCATATATACACATTTTCTTTTTAGAAGGGAAAAACAATAAATTCCACCATAAGACAAATCTCCATACTTTCTCAACTATTTCTACTCATACTTCCTCCCTAACTTACTTCCATCTCCATTCCTATCCTTCCTCTACTAGACTATCTTGGAGCATCAACTATGTTGACCTAACTCCAAATAGAACCTGTAAGCGAAAGTGTCACTATCTTGACCAAGCTTCCCCAGCAGGCAAATGACAGTCATCATCACACGTCTAGGGGAGCGTGAGCTAACATCGTCCTCCCATGACTTCAGGTTTCGGAGGATACATGGTAGGAAATACCTCCACCCCTCCTAATCATAACTAGGGTCCACACCCTACAATGGAATATACAGTGGCACCGTGTTGCTGAGAGTTTTGTCATCGTTTATTCAGTTTTGGGAAGTCTCACCACCTGAAATCCTGCACTGGTCCACATATCATGGAGATGCATCCAAACCAATATAATTTCACATACAAATATTCATACCATAATGTTTATCTGCTAGTGGTCATGACATCCACTTTCATCATCATTATCCCTTGGCTATTTCATAGCCCATAACCTGCAGATTAGTCTGTAACACAAACTCATACATTTCTATGCATTATCATCATGTAATTGCATACAATCATCATTTCAATTT